>CAIGRT010195966.1:0-12248 GCA_903798405.1 Fraxinus platypoda | reverse complement strand
TACGTATTTATTTGGATATAATATGCACATTATCGGTGTTATATCTCCTACAATGTTTTCACTAGAATTAGCATCTTGAGGAGTGAATTTATGACCGATATTTCCAAATTCAACTGATGTGTTGAAAAATTCAACTGTTTAATGGACCAAACTCCTCTGTCAACTACATGCAAGAAATTATTTTCTATTATTTACTGAAAGACATTGGTATGGTCCAAGTCGTAAAATAATTTATTTCAGTATAGCATTGCCGAACTTTTATTTTATTATGAAAACATTTGACTTGAAGAAATAATGCTGAAAGCAGCATGTAAGCTTTAGGTTTACTAGGCATTAATAGCCGACATATGTATCTACTTTGTATTTGATGTAATTTTGTGAACTATGTGGCTATTTTTTAACATGTTTTTAAAGTAATCAAAGAACCTAGTTTAATATATTATTTTTTAATTCCTTCATTTCACACCACTTTTTTTTTTTTTTTCATGACAATATTCTTATGTGTTTTTTTTTTGGTCTAGGTCCGCCCCTTATTTACTGTGATATGCAATCCAATAGGTAGCTATTGGGCTTCTGCAAGTGAGGTGGTTAACATTATACCAATGGAGGTGATTAAATATCGTCGATCACTTTTTGATCATATATATATATAAACTCACATTTTGATCGATTGGTGAACGCAGATTGGCGCATTGGTCAAATAATATGCCAATTGTTGTACGCAGTTTATCTATGCGGTGGAGAATGTTCGTTGTGAGTATTGATTGACAATAATAAACTTACGAAAATTTATTACATGTAGATTAGTTTCTATAGCATGAATGTGTGTAGAAACTAAGATACACTTAACTATCTTATGGATTACCTATATTTGTAATGGAGTAGTAGTCGATATTTGTGAATTAGATGTTCTTTCAAGTGCCAGTGAGTGAATGTCTTTCATAAGATCAAATACCTTGGTATGTACGAGAAATATTAATCAAAGTTATAAATTATTAAATAAATTAGAAACTATTTAACAAAATTGCATAAACTATAAACGGTGCTTATTCATCAGTCTAATGCCTAATATTGCATGCTTCAATTGTAATACTTAGGCGAAGACATCCGTCTACTACAATGCGAGTATAAGTTAGAAAATAATAATTAGTAAATAAATAGAAAAGAAGTTTCTGAGAAGACTTGATCATACTTAAATATATATGTTTCATTTAACTGGATAGTACAACAGCTGTTTGAAATTTATTGCCAAGATATTTTACAGGAAACTTTCATATTTATTTAGTGGATAAACTGAAACCATTTTCTCTTTAGGAAATCATGGTTTCTACCACTTAGTACTGTCCATATTCGGAATAAGAACATTTAATATTTATTTTGACTAAGGCTGTTGTCCAGTTAACGATCTGACGTACTAAACAAGGATCCCAGCGTTCAAGGATAAACCAGGAATCCCCAAATTTACGACAATGTTAGTCCCGTTAATGATTATTCCAACAAGATTTAAGGCGGGCGACACAAGACGTCCCACTGGTGGCAGGGAAGCATTGCAGTTCACAAGAGGGGTTAAAACAACAACCCTGCAATTCAGTAAGCTGGAAAGAATTCGAGGAACACTGAGATTAAATATTCCAAGTGAATTTGTAGTAGTGGTGGTAATATTAATTCCAGGAGGACATTGCAACTGCACCGTAGCATCTGTAGAAAATGTATTTTTGTTAATGATAATGCAGTATAAGTGCACGTGTAAAAATGGGAAGAAAAAGAATTAGAATCTTTGTCAATGAATTAAAAAGTTCAACGTAATATTTTGATTGGGAGACAAAGGATAGGTTGTTTTTCCATTTTTTTTCAGGCGACTTGAAAACTTCAACAAATTTAAAAAAGACATGCATATTTTCAAGCTCACTGTAAATTAGATTAACTTACTAGGGAAAGGTGGTGGTGCTGTGCCACCAACGGTGCTATTGAGAGTACAATTTACAATCCCAAATACATTTAGTCCGACAGTACTGAGAATTTGGGCATCTGCAATTGAGGTGGCCATTATAACAATAAAGATAAAAATCAAGAGACGAGATTTGGGAGCCATTTGGATTTGAGTTTTTGCTAATATAGATGCTGGAGTGGTTTGCAAATTAAGGTCTTTGAGTGCACTCAATTTATAGGGAAAATATTGAAGGCCCTTCAATGCGTTTAAGCACTAAAGTCAAAGGAGGCAAGTTGATCAAGGCCTCGTTTTCCATCTAAATTTAAAACGAATGAGGCAAATTGCTAGTTGATTTGAGAGTTGACATAGGTGATCTCATATAGGATACACCTTTCTTGAATTCCCTAGACAATTAAAATTGTTTCTATATTATTTGCAAATTCCAACTCTAATGAGCGCCAAGCCAAAGGTCCCTAAAATACCTAATGACATTGAAAATGCATTCAAAATATGATACCAAAGATAAATATATCTCTTCAATCCATTTGTAACCTTATTCATCGTTTTTCATTTTACCATAGTTCCACAAAGGGTTAAAAACCTAATTCGTTCATGAACTTGTAAATGATCTTTTAACTTTAAAATGTCAGTATTGATCATTAAATTTTGTAATATTTAATAAGTCACTAAAATTAGTATGTCTACAGAAATTTACGACGGGACATATTTGGCTATGTGGCGTGAACATAAACCTTTATTGTTCAGTATAATCATGGATATATAGTTCCTTTCAAACACAACATGCAATCAATGAGAATGTACACTATCAAACATCACAAAATAGCTATTGTTCAACCAAAACAACTTTGTTCCTGAAAAATACTTCCAAATAGGCTAAGGTTGTACTGAATAAACACAACGTAGTCAAATCAACTTCCCCGTTAGTCTGGACTCACGAAATCTATTCTAACGACAAAGGGATAAATATTGAAAAGTTTAGTGACTAAATATTGACCTTTTAAAGTCCTGAAACCATTCACAAGAATTCTCATAAATTCAGGGATGAACCAATGTATTTGACCCTTCTACTAAGTTGACAAGAACTTTGTGGTTATAACACAAAAATAAATAATATATACATTCATAATTAAGTGTTTTTAAGGTTCAATTAAAATGTATGCAACGATTTGCCTAATCTAGCCTAGTTTTATCTTCCACTACACATTAGTTTCCAATGAATATTTTGACAAAAACATTAATAGTGAAAGATAAAAATCAACTGTGATTATTAATGTTTTCAGTTCGTATATTTTCAGGTAGATTTCCTATATTAGCTCCTCTGTAGTTTCTTGAGTTAATAATGTCCCAAGAAAAGAACTCTTATGGATTGAGTTTTATGATGGTATTACAATATATATGTAAGTTGCGCAATTCATTTTGTAAGAAATAATAAATATTGTAAGAAAGTTATCAAGCACCCTAGTAAATGGATCATACAATTTGCAATACTTGTGTCGTAAAACCACAAATAAAAAGATTTATTGGTCGATGGGACAATTCTTAGCATCATGTCAATGAGTTAAATGATATACATTTTGTCCTAGATATTAAGTATTTTAGGTAAAATTGGCGAAACACAGCTTTAATGAGCACTAAGCCTAGCCCTAATTGATTTTTTTTTCCGGCGAAGGACCACCAAAGATTAGGTGGGATATTAAGCCTCCACCCAGATTTCATGGGGGAGTGGATTTCCCCACCCTATTTTGTAAAATACATCAAGAGGGAGGAAAGAGATTTTGAAAGCATAAGAGATGGAAAAACTACTAATTCCTTCCCGCAAACTTGATAGAATACTTCCACTGCTATTTAAATTTAAGATATGAAACCTTATCGAGCCATAAAATTCCCCTCAGGGCAACTTGCACTACTGATGGATCAACCATTACCACATGATTAACAGCTGACATTCACCACTTGATTCCCTAGCCAACCAATCCAAAGCTGAATTCCCTTCTCTAATAATATAGTTAAGTTTATAATTCATCTGTTTGAGCATGTCTCGTATTTCTTGAACTTGGTATTGCACCAGATTTACCAGTGCATTAGATTTGATTTCAATCCAGATGCTCTGAATTCCTCTTTACAAGCACATCTTTAAACCCCTAAAGAGTCCTTCGTTTCAGCTTCCATATTAGAGCAAGTTCAAAAAAATTCATAGAAGCCGATCGAAAACCGTATATTACCAAAAAGGTCCCTGACCACGCAGCCACCTATGCCTCTACCCTGGCTCCGTCTACAAGCACCGTCTGTATTTAACTAATTGATATCATAAATGCAACTAAAGTTGACATTGAATTAAAGTAGTCATCTTGTGTGGAAATTTGTTATTTGTAATTGTGTTGTCTCAAATAACAAATTAATGCATCAAAGATCTGGCTGCTACAAAATATGATTATTGCAATCGCTGACTATGCATAACATTACTCAACCAAAAATCAAAGAATGTGAATAGAAAATTTTGTTCTTCAATTCATTCTCTCTTAATCCACACTATTTAATTATTTTTAACGTGCTGAAAAAAAATATGATATTATGAAAAACAATTAGAAAAATTTCTAAATAATAATAATGACAACACAATTGTGATTATTTTTGTTAATTTTAGGATGTTAAAATTTTCAGTAAAGCATGTTAACCACTTTACTATCCTAGTTCTAATGATGTTATTTTTTTATCGATCTTTATATTATTTCAAAAGTTTTTTTTTACAATCATCATTCTTACAGTGGAAATAAATTCAAAATAATTTAAAACATTATGATGATAATTATATTAGTTGCACTAATTCTCGTATTAAATTATTGGGATTTGGGAGACAGATTTTATTTGAATCAATTTCAAAAAATTAAATATTATGTAAGATTTTTTATAAAAAAATAAAAATAAAACCACTATAAGTGATCTATTTTATTAATAACGGAATAAAAAAAATGACTTTGGATGGAGGCTCTGTCTAACCTCTGGCTAAAGTTGAAAAAAATAATAATAATAAATCCATGTCCGGAGACATATTCTACCACATAAGAATTATAATACCCCATATTGTTCAAATCCTTTTAAATCAATTGTTGGACCAAAATTTTTTGCATGGAAAATGCTAGTGTACCCATGTGGGTGTCCATTAGGGGGGGGGCGCCTGACAGCAACAGGCGCCCCCAATGGGGGGGCTGTCAGGTGCCCCCAATGGGGGGGCGCCGGATATCCATTATGGACACCCCTATGGGTACACTTATGTACCCATGACAACCCTTTTTGCATTGTATCTCCAAGACCAAGTCTAGGATTAATGTGTGCCATCAATGCTGCCACAAAGTCACTTTCACGTGCCACTGAAAAGCACCAACATTTTCATTGCTTGGCAATTCGTGCTAGCCTCTTATTATCTCCGTTATTGCATAGTAAAGCTAATTATGGGTTCCAAGTTGTCCTCGATGTTCTTCAGTCAAAGTGAAATGCCATCAATGCTTCTATAATATGCTTCTACAAAAGTGAGTAACAATAATAATATTTGATTAAAATTCATTGATTAATACTCAAAAGTAACCGAATTGGAGTAAAAACTTTCGATATATATTCATTTCAATAAAAAACAAAGCTAATGAATGTTGTTGTCGGCTGCTAGTAAAATAAGAGCACTATAACCTAATAGCCAACTATTAAAATTTAGAAAAGTATTAAAAGGCACCTATAAATAATTCATAAATAGAAAGAAAAATAAAATAACACAGGATTAAAATATCGTGTTCAAAACCTTATCCATTTCAGTATTAAAATTCCACATCAAATAATGATAAAATTATGATCAATTTATAAGGGTTCGTGTTACTCTTTTTAATAAGATTGACATTTTATGGTGGAATCTCCAACGAACAATTTGATCCGATTAAGACTAAAAAAAGGAGCACATGTCTATTCGAATGAGCCAGCATCTTGCGTGGCAGGGGCATGTTAAGAGATCAAATCTCACATCGAACAAATATGAAAACATATACCAATTTATAAGAATTTGGGTTATTCACGTATACAACATTCCGCAGATGTATTGGAATTGGTTGACAGATGCTAATCTGATCGTCGCCGTAATTTTTTTATATATATCAACACATATCAGTAAATGAATGCAAGCCAATTTACAGATTATATTATCATTCGGTCATATAATTCATCCATCTATATATATTGCCCAGTTGATCCACTAATAACACTTTAATTACCTAAGTTCCATACGGCATGCGAGCTAAGCTTGTTCCTATGGCTCTTAAAATTATTCAAGGGTCCTCGCTTCACTTGGTCCATATCTCAATTTGCAAGAGGTCCCAAACTTTTAAAACAATTTTGCAAGTTCTTCTCATTTTTATTGCCCTTGTCCAAAATAATGGAGTTAGGTTCTGACTCTTGAGCTTCATTTAAATCGCCCACTAATTAGGCTTTATGTCAAGGGAAAATTAAAAGAAACTATGTATTTCAAGTTTCCATTTCATTAATCTGGTATTTGTTATTATTTTTCAAAAATCAGATGGTAATTTACTTTTTATTAGGTTTAAATATATTAATAAATTGATATTATTTATCAGTATAATTCATATTTATATTTTAGAACGTGGAGATAGAAAACATATCTCCAATTGTCTCACACTTCAAATCCTATAATGGAGTTCACAGATTTGGTATATTACCGTAATCACATCAAATCTTCCCATAATCCTTGAAATCACACATGAAATCTAATCAATGAAATCAAATTCAAACCAAAAAGCCCTAATTTTGATATATTTCTACTTGATTTTAGGTATGGCTTACTTAACACCTGTGAATTCTCCTAATATCTACGGTCTATTGTTAGTTTCTATAAAATAATTCTTGTTAAATGTGTTTAGTTCTGAGCTTGATCATGTTTGTATGTGGAATTACATACATTGTGGGAAGATGTGCTTTCATCGAATTTTCTATTTGTTTGTAACTTGAGGTTTTATTTTGTAACTATTGATTTCAATCAAGATACATGCAAGTCACGGTTACATGAAACACACAGTTACATGAAACTATAACTTTGCACGCCAAAATACAACTGATCGCATAGGCCACAATTTATGATTTATTCTATAGAACATTTCACAGTAAGCCAATTATGGGTCACAGTCACATGTTTCTATTTTCGAGAAAGGTCACAATCATACATCTAACATTCTAATTTATGCAGGATTGGAAATACCTTATCAAACTCCATAACAAATGTCATCACAAACTTTATTAGGAATTGAACAACAAGTAGAAGGAGATGCTAATCGACACTTGTTATGATATTACATGAACTGAAGTGAGATTGTTGTCTAGCCATAGTTAATACATCATGTACTGTTGCAAGATGTAAAACAACCTAACTCTAACGAGATTGTTGTCTAACCACAGTTGATAAATTATGTAAACGAATATTCGTTGCAACATATATGTGGATGAATATTTTCACCTTTTTAATACTACAAATGGTTGTTTTTAATGATTGTTATAGAATTTTGAGGTTTTTTTAATGGATGGTTTTAATATATGAAATCGGTATACATGTACAAAATTATTCTAGCTTATTTTAACTAAAGTTAGGTTACTTTCCGTATAGGAAAAATGTTGATAAGTATTTGCGATAACAATTTACATTCAATGCATTACAAATCACATATAGTTACAGTTAACACGTGTCTGGTCACAAACAGTTACATTTAACACAGACATGATCACAAATAGTCACAGATAACACGTCGATTACAAATAGTCACAATTATCACAAATCTTGTCACAGACAGTCATAAATAACATAGACATGATTACGACCAAAACAGTTTACACGAACCTAATCACAAATGGTTGCATCTAATAGGTCATATTCATGCAGACATTTCATGAAATACATATTCCTGTTAAAATTTATGACATAGTTAGTAATAGACTCTTATTAGAAACTTATGTAATACAGGCTTTTACAAACGTGGTCACAAATAATCACAATTAACACATATTTGATCACATACAATCACAATTAATGCATACATGGTCACAAACAGTAATAGTTAACATAAACATGATCATAAACAATATAGAAAACACATCCAAAGTTCACATTCGTACAAAGATTTTATGAAATACAGACTTTTGTTAAAAACTTATGACCTTTTATGGCACGAGATGAATTTCACAATCCACGATCAGTGGTAAATCTTATTCAAATAATATTTGAATTCAACAAATCCAATAATACACAACCTTTGAATAAATGAAAATAACTTGTAAACATAAAGAATATCCTAATGTTATTAGAAAAAAAATTGTATTATATGAATTGGTTTCATTGTTCCTTTGCTTTCAATTTTCCCTTTTTATGGTTTAGTGGCACCATGTTATTGCATGTCCTACGATTATGACCAAATCCACTACACTTTCATATTTCACAACTTGTGTCTCTCATACGCTAACTTCTTCCTATTAGTTGTTCGAATATCAAATTAATGATTTTCATAAGAGATGTACCTCTGCTTCTACGAATTTCAACAAACGAAACATACTTCGACGAAATTATTCCTATTAGTTGTTCGAATATCAAATTTATTACATTCGTTACCGGTAGTTGAAATTAATGTTTGGTAAATTCTAGACATGAAAGCCCCTTTATTTTCTGTGCGCTTGATTGGAAAACTGTTTTTAATTTTAGAAAATGGTTTATCTAAAATGCAACTGGAAATGTGATTGAAATCAATAATCTGCAAATGAGAGATGAAGTTATTCAATATGTGGATGATGAAGTTGCTCAATTTGTGCTCAAATTCACCGTCCAACGAGTTGAATTTTCAGTAAGAGAGATGACGTTTTCTAGTTTCTTTTGTGCTAATCGGATGTGAGAGATTATTGATGAAAAAAATAACTTATTAATTTTATTTTTGAAAGTGATAAGTTGAGAGAAAATCTTCATAATTATCCATCTATATATATTGTCTAGTGGAGCAAAGGTGTAAAAACATAATTGCGGGATTTCTACAACAGCTGTTTGAAATTTATTGCCAATATATTTTCCAAAAACTTTCAGATTTATTTAGTGGATAAACCGAAACCGTTTTCTCTGTAGGAAAACATGGTGTCTACCACTTACTTTCCATATTCAGAATAAGAACATTTAAGATTCATTTTTAGTGTGGCTGTTGTCCAGTTAACGAAAGAGCCCTCAAAGGAATGGTAATGTTAACCCCAATCATGGTTAATCCAGCAAACACAAGGCTGTCTGACACTAGATGCCCCGCTCTTGGAAGGGAAGAATTGCAGTTTGCAAGAGATGTTAAAATAACTACACGGCAAGTCGATAAGCTACTGAGAGGAATTCGAATAACATTCACGTTGAGATTAAATTCTCCAAGTGAAAGATATGTTGACAAAAACTTTAATAGTGAAAGATGAAAATCACCTGTGATTATTTTTGTCAATTCTTATATTTTTATGTAGATTTCCTATATTAGCTCCTAACTGTATAATTTTCTGGAGTTAATAATGTTCCAAAAAAGGAACTTCATGAATTGAGTTTTATGATGGTATAAAATTTATATAGTGGCCAATCTATGTGTTGGAAACCGATATTGTAAGTTGGGCGATGTATTTTAATATATATGAAACGATAAATATCGTAAGGAAGATATTGAACACCATTGTAAGTGGCTCATACCTCGCAATTCTTGTGTCAAAAAATAACAAATATAAGAATTGTATGTGGTCTATACGACAGTTCTTAAAATTAGGTAGATGACTTGAACGTTATACTTTTTTAAAATTCCAACTAGATTAGGTGAGATTTTTAGGCTTCCACCTAGATTCCATGGGAGAGTTTGGATTTTCCCGATCCTATTATATTTATTGAAAAATAGGTAGAAGTGGGAGACAGAAGTGAAAGTCTTGCCTCCGGAAATACATAAAAGATGGCTCAAGTGCACCAACATTTTCACTGGCTTGATTGAGTCGAACTAGCCTCTTATTATCTCTTGTTGACCCTCTAACTTTCAGTTGATCCACCAATAACACTTTTACCTAAGTTCCATAAGGCATGTCGAAGTTGCGAGCTAAGTTTGATTCCACGTCTCTTAAAATTACTTAATACTCCCTACTTGACTTGGTCGTCATGATCTCAATTTGCTTAAGGTCCCAAACTTTTAAAAGATTTTTGCAAGTTCCTCTCATTTTTATTGGCCTTTTCCAAAATAGATTAGACCGCCCAAAGGAGTTAGGCGAGCTTCATTTAAATTCCCCACTAATGTGGCTTCAAAACTATAGCCCGAACCAGCGAAAGTTAATAAGGAGTTAGGCGAGCTAGAAAGCATTTTTAGGGGATGCTGTGTTGTCGCTGAAATAAATAAATAATACTAATAATGTGCATGAAATATATAAATTTTAATTTCTGTTTTATTAAGTTATCGAACTATATTGGAATTAATTAGACTAATGAAAAACAACTGGATAATTTAGATATCCTAAATAGAAATCATAATAAAATGCGTACTCGATACTTTTTACCTCCGACGTAGCATCAGAAACTGTAGAAATATAACGGGTATTATAAATTATATAGGTTCAATAAATTATTTGATAATATAGGGCCACCAATGAGTCGTATGTAGTGATAGTTAGATTGAGGTTTTAATTTATTTTAGCATCACAACCGAGGAAAAATAGTTATAATAATAAAATAAAAGTATTTGCACTAGGCTATAACATGTGGGAAATGTCGATGATTTAGAAGGACGTCTATACAATGACTCTTAAAGGAATTCACACTGACTTTAAGTATATTGGACAGTTGTTAGTGTAATTACTAACTAGCTATATTGGACAGTGATAGTAATTACCAGGTAATATTAGTTATATATGTATATATATACATATGTGTGTGTGTGTGTTTACGGACTTATATGTGCCACTTTTTGGTAGAGCTACGGAACAAGAAAATGGGATGGGATTATGATCTAATGAGCACCTGTGCTCATTTTATCCTAAGCACGATGACGTGTCATATCAATTCATTGGTGGAGGATAAATTTAATTCAAATGTTGAGATTCACCAAAACTTTCTCAACCAATGAATTGATACCTCGTTTGAAATGGCATTGTTTGTTACTTTTTTTTTAGTCTTTATGTCCATTTTTTGGTTATACGTACATGAAGCATTCTTCAATTCAGGAAGGCACGTCATCACTAGGCCATGCAGCCATTCAAATTTGCAACCAATTGATGGATTTAGAATAGCGATGTCTTGAATGTTTCCCATGCTAAATGTTTCTGGTTAGAATCGATTATTTTATCAGTGTTAAACAATGAAATTAATGCTCGCAATAATGAAATGTTTACGACTCATCTGATGTGAAATTATCATTATATTTTACGTTAACAAGTACTATGATTACGTAGATTGATGTTATGCATCTTGTACAGTTTCGATTTAGGTAAAATTTATATATTCATGCATATTGCTGTGTTGTGAATAACACATGAAGTTGTGAATGTGATATATACACATACAAGAGGCACAGAAACTTCGCACGGCTATATGCATGTATATATACAACATATACCTGCTTTGGCACTACTATTCAAAGTAACGAAGCATATATAAGACTTGGCAGAATTACTAGTAGTAAATTCATATACTCTCGTGCTAAGATCTGATGAAAGGGGAAACCCAATAACATTTAAGGTTTGTAGTATCTACCGCGAGTATTATTCAAGTTACAACAATCAAGGCGTTTTACTTCAGACGACACTGGCAATAGAAATCACCAATCAACTGCAAATTTCTCACAAAACTGCTGCAAGCATACCTGGTATATATAATCAATTCCAGCTATCGGTGTCGGCACAAACTGCATAACCCAAATCATTCAAGCCAGATGTCCACTCACAATATGTTCAGAGTGTAAGCCAGTGTCGAGCCCCTGCCGTGATCTGAGAAAGAGGAAAGGAAATGCAAATCCAGTAAGATACTATGGAAATGAATTCCGCAGACATGAAGATTCAAACAATATCAGGTGGCAAACCCCAAGGACGAGTAGAGCATGTTTGCATAAGCTTAATAGTTCGCGTAAAAGTAAACAAATAAGTTGAAGGGTCAAACAGCTGGTAGTTCCCCATACTTTATTCTTTCTTTTCTTTTCTTTTTTTTTTTTTTTTTTTTTTTAAAATTGCAAAAATATTTTAACTTCAATGTTATTATGAGAATAAAAATTATGCAAAAACT
>CAIGRT010195914.1:0-12707 GCA_903798405.1 Fraxinus platypoda | reverse complement strand
AAAGCTATCAATTTTGGTTAAACCTATTTAAAATGATCTAATAAGGTTTTGATATTTTGGGTTTTGATACATCTAATTAAAGCATGGGCCTTTATGTGTAGAGACCAAGCATGTTTCTAATTTCATGATGGGCCAAATTAGGTTAACATGTCGTTAGTATATATATACGGTTATGGTACTCGGATCATACGGTAATTGTTCATTCTGTTCCGACTCCTATCATCAGAGGGATTAAGGGACAACGTGTTGATCTGGAAGACTAAAACCGCATGACTCATTCATTGGATTAACCATGTTTGATTCAGGCACGCTTCCGCTTTAGTTCATGAATTTTTGGTGATCCAACATGAAAGATCATGGTAACGGTTTTTCCTACATGTATAACTATTTAAACAATTTACATTTTTATTATATGATTGTATATGAGTGTTTTCTATTAAATTTGTAACTTATTTTCGTATTCCCATCATTATTACATAAATAATATTAATTCAAAATAAAATATTTTTTTGTTGAAATCCAGCATCTTATTAGCTCCAGAGATTCTAACATTACTACATTAGTATAACAAAGTTGGTGCTAGATACTTAGGTTAATTTCCAAGAATAATGCTTCCTGGCTTTGCTCTATTACTAAGTCTCTCTTGAATGTGAACTGAACTCAACCCTCTTTTGTTCAATAAAATTCTAACAGACTTCAATAGGTTTTTCATTGTTTTGGAATGCATGCTATATGAAAGAATATTCTCATTCATGTGATAATTCTTTCCATAATTAAATTGACAAACATATTTATTCTAAACATTCATACCATTATGTGCTCATGAATCAATTTTGTTCTTTGGATGCATTCGTTGTACTGTAATACTAATATATCACCGTTAGGCTCTTGTTTGAGCCCCATTTTGAGAAGAAAAAAATGTCATTTTGAATAGTGATTTTTCGAAAATGTGTAGTTAAAAATTTTAAAAAAAGTTTTCGATTTAAGTGTAATATTATTTTATTGAAGAATGTTTGGTTGAAAATGAATTTAAAAAAAAAATGGAGCTCAAATGATAGAACTTTGCTTATTATCATGTTAGTACAGTTACTGGAAAAGTGTAGACAGTTTGTAGTCCTTGCCTTTCCTAATTATTCAAATCGGTTTGTTAAGGAAAATTTCGGTAAACGTTTTCAAAGAAACATGAATTAGAACAAGGTTCTTGGCACTTAGCATTCACCAATCAATTATCATCTGACGGATTGAAGGTATTACATAATATGTTATGTCTAAATTTAATTTCGAGCATGAGATATAATTCTTATATTTAATTCGAGAAATGTTCGAAATGAAATGGAATATTATATTCTAGTATAAATTGAAAGCATGATATTAAATATATTTGCTTCAATTTATGAATTGTTTTCTTGAATACTTTTAATCAACTTTCGATAAAAGTATAATATTTTATTTTATCCTTATAATGAATAATGCGAGCATAAAAGGCAATGTATCATCATTAATAAAATGTTAAGTATAATTGGACTTGACTTGTATGTGACAAACATAGCTAGAACTAGAGAGATCGCTAGGAAGACAACGGTTTTTAGGGTTGTTCTAAACCATAGGAAAGCAGTTCTCCAAGCTTCCGAGAATTATGAGGTAGACCCGACTCATACACTTATTGAGCATGTAGAGGAAGTCTTCGCTAGGTAAGTTGTGGCAAGGGGTGTAGGACATGAGGTTACACCCATTCAAACTGTTAACAACTTTATCCATACACTGTTATCTCAGTGGGAAGACATGGGCGTCGTGGTTAGGGACAAAATGTTAAAGGGAAACCCTTAAGAGAACCCATAAAAAATCAAATTCGAGCAGTACTGTGAAACTTTTCTAGATAGGTGGATTTTTACTCTTGTGCCCGAACCCAAGCCAGAGGAGTACCCTAAGATAGACCCAGAGGAGGAGCTGGATTATGAATTTGATTCAGAGCCAGAGTACGAGCCGGATATGTATCAGGACTAAAGTAAGAGCTAGGGTTCAAACTAGACCCCGAGCTAGAAGTTGACCAGGATTTTGAGCCCGAGTCATGTATATCTTCGGATGATGAAGCCCCACTGTACAAGCTTTATAAAGTTCAAAATGTTTGGACAAGCGAAGATGAAGACTAGAAACTTAGAGATAGTTTATTTTAAATAAATGATTTATTCCCATCTTAAAAGAGATTGTAATCATTACTTAAAATAATTTGTAGGTTTTCCTTTCATCATCTAGGATTTTTTTCTTTCAACCGTTAGTTGTGTATTCAAGGATTTAAAATTTATAAGATTTAGTCTGCCATTCTAATATATCGAGTTGTTGTTGAAGGTTTCTAAAACAAAATTTATTTTGTTGATTTAAAGGATATAACACATCAACCAACACAAGCTGCTATGTTTAGAGGTTTATTGAGAGCTGTGTAAGATCTTGGCAAGCAACAGACAAAAGTGCTTTCCTAGAATGTACAGACTAACTCCAACACCACGAGCTTAGTTGTGGAACAATTTCTCCGTTACAAGCCCCCTACCTTTGACGGGATAGCTGACCCTCTAGCAGCTGAGGAATGGATAAGAGGATTGGAATGTATCTCCAAACACATCTCCTGCATTGATGCCCAAAAAGTTTTATGTGCGGAGTTCATGCTAGTTGATATAGCGGGCTACTGGTGGAAGTCTGTTTCACGCACTAAGACCGAGCCACAACAACACAACCTCACTGGGGCACGTTTCAAAGAGAAGGTGATGAAGAAATATGGCATTGATCGATTACGAGAGGAAGTTTGAACAACTCTCTAGATATGCAATACATCTAGTAGATATAGAGCAAACAAAAGTTAGAAGGTTCGAACTCGGATTACACATAGAAATTGGAGGAATCATGGCATCTCATGAATTCACCACGTACAGTCAGGTCTTGCAACGGGCTCAAGCAATTTCAATTGAGGAAAATTGATCGACAATTCAAGAAAGTACCGAGTCTTCAGGAAAGATGACATGGAATGGATTGTATGAATGTAAATGAAATGGACAAAATAAGAAGGATAACTTTGAAAGGTGGTCAAGTTCAAGCAAGCCGAATAATGTTTTTACTCCGTGCCCTAAGTGCAATAAGGCCCATAGAGGCGAGTGTTGGTACAGAAGAATGTGTGCTATAGGTGTAGAAAGCATGATCATATTACTACCAATAGCCATGTACCCCCACCAAGGAGGGACAACGAGCAAAGAAAAAAAGGAATGGCCAGAGTCTTTGCCTTAACCAAATAAGAGGCAACTGAGGATCAGGAAATAATGACAAGTATGCTATAAATATCTGAACTACCTACTTATATCCTTATATATACTCAGAGATGCACATTTCTTTATTACTAAGGGTTTTATTGTTGTTGCAAAAAAAAAAGTTGCTAGTGTTCTAAAAGTTACTATCCATTTAGGCAATATACTTCATACCAATCAAATAGCTAGGGCAGTCAAGATATAAATTGGTACCTTCTACAGATGAAGGATTTTTTACGCCATCTTAAGAATGGATTGGTAGGAAAACATTTACGTGACAAAACGATACTTTGAGGCAAAGGTAGTTTTGAAGAAGTCCCAAAAAGAAGAGATTAAAACCATGTACCTAGAATTCTTCTCCTAAGTAAGATAATTTCGAGGACGAAATTATTTTAAGGCGATGAGATTTTAACGTTCCGAAATTTTTTACGTGTTTTTAAAAGTGATTGACTTAATTTTATTATATTATCTTTTGATCATTTAGAAAATAGAACTCATTTTTTTTATTGTAACCTTATTACTCACATTAAAGTCCATAAGATAATATGATTATTTGGTTCATTTATTTTCATTTTGTTTGGGCTAAATATTTAATTATTGTAGGAGAAGGAAAAAGTGTATCAATATTTGGCTCATTTTTGTCGATAATATTTTTGTAGATAATGTACCAATTCATATTATGAGCAGCGAGAATATCGAAATAAATTTGTTATCGATCAAAATTTACCAAATAAAATGACACGATCTTAGTATAATTGAATTTACTAGAGAAACATGAAGTTTTGGGATCTATAGTTTGAACACCTAAAGATGTATATTTATGCAAAATGAAAATAAAAAATAGTAAAGTCGTAATATGAATTGTACAACTCTTTACATAATGAATTTTGCGAAGACTTGTATAAATAGATAAATTATCATGTGGTGAATGTAATCACGTCTCTATTTCATTAGCGCGACAATGCAAAAAATTTGATGCATGTAATAAGTGTGATTATAGACGATTTATCTTATATGATTTTGATATTGTCCTATAAGGATTTAATATGCCTTAAACATAATTCAAGTGATATTATCATGAGATGGAATAAATACGTGTTGTACACTTTTTTTTTCTTGATCGAGGTTTTGTTCCATTGAATTTTCCTGACAAGGTTTTTAATGAGACAACTTTTGTAGTGTACTTAAAAAAATAAATGTACCATTTTTCCTTTATTAAGATTTTTCCCATTGGGTTTTTCATAATAAAGTTTTAATGTGATGTATTATTTGTGTAATGAATATTCATAACCTAAAAGACATTTACCCTCAAAGTAATACTCTGATATATATGAAAATCCCGAAGAGATCAACAATAGTTATTTTTGAATCATCATGTTACTATATTTATCAAATGTTGATAAATTTCTCGCATGAAGAACGTGTTATTTGAAGACATTGACGTAAAAGATAAAGATGAATTGATACAAGAATTGAAATCAGGAGAGTAGCTGTACTCTTTTTCTTTCGATCAAATTTTGTCCTATTAGGTTTTCTTGACAGAGTTTTAACGAGGCATCATTTTATTACTCTAAATTATTTGTACTCTTTTTATTTGTTGACATTGTTATCTTATCAATTTTTTTGCTAAACAAGGTTTTGATGAGATAGTTATTGTGTAAATAGTCATTCAAGGGGGAATGTTGTAAATATAATAGTATTTATGAATAACTTTTATATCCCTACAATCTTAGTCATTATGACTGTTATACCCCTTGTAACCATAATTCTTCCCTATAAATATGAGGTTTTGGTTCTTAATAAAACAAAAATGTTTATTGACTTCTCATATAATAACGTGATTATCTAATTTAGGTTTGATAAAAATAATAAAAGATTGGGGTATCTATATTTTAGCTAAAAAAGGGAAAAAAAGTTGTGAGCATTGGGAACCAAAATTATATCTCAGACGATTTGGAGTAGAACCGACCAATTCCACCGGTTCCCAGAAAAAAATGCCCACATCTAAGTAGAAATCATATCAAAATTAGGATTTCTTTCTTTAATACCACTTTTAGTCCCAATTTGTCTTTTAAACCCATAAATGATAAAGTAATCTTGCGAAAAATTAAAGAATCAACACAAGAAACTTTTTCACCTACTAATGAGTATGGATATTACGTTCTTCTAAATGTTACTCATCCGTTAAGCATTTACAAAGTAGATTAGTATGTGATACTAAAAATCGAATCAATAATTGTTCGATATAATGTATGAAGAATATGGGTTAATCCCTTATAAAAGAGACATCCCAAAGGCCCTCCATCCAACAACTATTAATCCATGTGTAAGGTCCACGTGAAATCATTTTTAAAAGCCAAAAATTCCATTCCATCAAAAACGCTTTTACTACAACTTGGTCAAACGAACAATCGTGATTTGTGAGGCAAATGTCAACATAGCTAGATTTTCTATTTCATCCATGTTTGGTTTAGATAAAAATAGATTTTTAGCAAATTTTAATAAAAGTTGATGGAATGTTATGTTGAAATACTATGAATTTCATGAAATGTGTGATTAAAATTAATTGTTAATTTTAACTTGAATTTTCGAAACCTTTTAGGTTCACCAAACGTGGACTTCATGTCCACCGACATGTACCCAAGTTTTATTGACGAGTTTGTACTCCATTACAGTCATTGATGAATATAAGGTTGGTTTGCACTTGAAAAGATTAAAAAGTTTTTATTTTATATACAATTGATATATGGGCCTAGATTTGAATGACATCAGTCAATTATATACTTCACAAATTGTGGAAATTATACCATATACATAATTTTTATAAATTTTTCATTTTATTTTTTTATACCAAAAATACTATACTTTATGCAGTAAAAGTAAATAGTACATAATTGCCTCTCATCAATTTCACGATTTGAGGCGCAACCCTATTATTTCCAAAATTAATCCCAAGTAAATGGCTCTCTTTGAATACAAAAATAAGAATCCCCTAATATTCGAAAAGTTTCACCAATACACCACAATCATCTCTATCTTCAAATGAACCGAGCCTTGTTTTATCTCATATATTTCGCGAAGAATCGATTTATCCACTCATGGGATTTCACATATCCCTGATTTATATACCCTTTGTTTACAAATCCCTAAAACTTGTGTTGAAATACCTGATTTAAGTATGAAAATATGCAGATTCGACCTTTGTCTTATATAATCTTAAGAATCTATCAAAAAATCAGTGATTCATACTAGGAATTCGCTGATTTGGAACTTTTCGTTGCATATGTAAACCTTAATAGTTCATACTAGTATTTCCACAACCCCACGCGTGTGAGAGAGAGAGAGAGAGTAAATATATTATCTTTGTCATCATCAAATCACAGCTCAACATTGGGTTCAGACTAGAACAACAAAACCGATCGAAGGTGCACCACATCTTGCTAATCTGTCCCATCTTTTGTTAATGGGATCAGATAAGAACGGAAAAGGAAGATGAAGGGAATTATCATTGCATAGTATCGAATCAGTATAATTCCAGTTTTTTTTTTGGTTTTTGCTCTTGGGAAGTAGTGGTCTGTAAGGGATTGCCCAACTCTAAATAATTTCACCTTAATGTAGTGGGGAATTGTTTTTATGCTGGCATGTTTGGACGACACATTGATCACATTTTGTGACGAATCAACAACGATGTTTTATATCAGTTATAATCCTATTTTGGTGTGAAATGAAATCATTATTTTATATATTGTCATGTTAGAATCAATAAACATGCGACTGATCCCATGCTAACTTTATACTTTGTATGATTAATTGGTGAAGCGGGTTTAAATATAGTCACTGTGTTCTTACCGTCCAACACACAAGGGTTTATATCTACCAGATTTTGGGATTGTTGCTCATGTTAGACAGATGCATGTTTATTTTTATAGACCGAAACATTAGAGTTAATTGTTTTAACGCAAACTAAACTTTAGGTAGCGTCACATTTCACTCACTGCATTTCAACTTGCCCTCATTTACTAACTGAATTTTATACCGTTGCACTACAGTACTCACCAAGAAACTTTAGTCACTAAACATTGCATACATGGGGGATGGAAATCACACCTAGCAGTTAAATGCCACTTGGTTTAGTGTAATTCTTGTCCAACACACTTCTTATCCCAAACACGCCTCTGAAAATCGATTGAAGTCGTGAGAATTCATCCTTTGAATCTGCCAAATCCGCTCCCAGCCGTGAACCCTAACCCCAAATTGATCCCTTGAAAGTGTGACTCTAACCCCCCAAATCATACACTTCTCTAGACAAATTCCAATTCCAAAATTGCAGAGAAACCTAACCCTTAAATCAAAATTCCATCACAATCGAAGGCCAAACTGTGACCACGAAGCTTGGATTTGTGAAGTTTAATTGTTGAAACCTTTGAGGGTAATGGGGTGCACAACTGTTTCAAGAAGAGTTGGTGACTGAGTGAATCGAACTTGAAAATATGGAGGATGAATTCACACCAACAAATGCTTCGAGTTCTAGAGCATCAAGGGCAGATACTAGGAGACTTGAAGAGGCATCTTGAATGCAGCCTAAATTATAGTTTAGTTGGCTTGTGGGATATAAAATGCTTAGATGAGTTGTTGTTTTTTGTTTATAGATGGTGTCTCAATCTGCAGCTTCTATTTTTGGACCGATTTTGTTTTTGATGGTTGGTCTTGTGGTTGGTTTTTTGCTTTTGATGATGTCTGCAGCCTCTACTCGATATAAGCTATGCTTTTTGTATTTCGTTATGTCTGTTAAGAGCAATTAGATCTCATTTTTATGCAATTCTGCTTCTTGGATATAGATTACAGTTTTATTAAGGCTAGCATTGATATTGGAATATTAAACTTATTTGATACCAGTTATTTAGTGGCTTTCATTGTGCTATTGTGATCCAAGCAATTTATGTATTTAAGACTTTGATTCTGTGTTTATGTTGTGCATTACGTTGTTATGTTTATGCTGTGCAACTTGGGAAATTGCATACCTGAATGGAGATGAAAAATATAATGCTACACATCGTTATCATTGTTAATTTGAGGTCAGAATCATCTACAGATTACCTATAGCGAGTTCTTATTACAATGCAGACCTTTCCTCTATCATTTTTTAATTGGTTATTGTGGCCAGGGGAACACAAGGTTGGAAACGGAAGCGCATAATGATGTGAACACACGTAGCAATAGTAGCTACGGAACTCACGACAAATTAGAACAACCCAAGAAAGCCAAGAATCAATATTTGAAAATCTTGACCCAATAAATTATTGAACCAAGAACCAAGACAATCGCTAACAATATCGTGACCCGTGATCATAAAACTTATGAACCATACTTGAATTTGTAGAACGACACAAGAATTTAATTCTTGATAAGTTAGAAAGTAATTTGCTTTGCAATAATATCTATCAAAATTGTGTCTTTACAATGAATATAATGAGTCATATATATACGGAACTCATAAAACCTAGCTAAAAACGGAATTTAAACCTCAAAGATATCAAAAACATTACATACAAGAGTTTTAACTAAAATAGAAGATTACGCGAAAATTGAAAAAAAAAATGTGTTCGGAAATACACTATGCGGACACATAGTATAGCTCTATGCGGTCGCATAGTTCATTTGAGACCCTCAACTGCAGTCTCGGTAAATAGACATACGACCGCATGCCTAGAGTAACTATACGGTCGCATAGTTACTTTCTCCAGCTTTCTCGTCCGCTGCTTGAACCAAGTTGATCCATCTAGTTTCTTCTCCCGAGTCCAACACGAAACTCGTTCTTTTTCTTTTTGTCCTCAACATTTTGTCCACTGTAGCTTGAGCAAGAAATTTCATAGCTTCCTTGACTCGCTTCACTCACGACCTAATCATCGGTCCTCCCTCAACGATCAATGAATCATTATCTGGACTTCCTCTCGTATCATGGATCACATCATCCCCCCTATTCGAAAGGATTCGTCCTCAAATGTACATGTATCAATGAGAGAGAGATCAGAAACATTAAAGGTAGCCTAAAAATTAGACTCACCGGAAAGATCTAGTTTGTAGGCATTGTCATTAATCCTTTCAATGACTTGGAATGGACCACCTCCCCATGGCTGCAACTTCGACTTTCTTTGTTCTGAAAAACGCTCTTTCCTCACGTGCACCCAAACCCAATCTTCCGGTTCAAATGTAACGCGCTTTTGTCCCTTGTTTGCTTGAGAGACATAGTGCTCATTTTTCTTCTCAATTTACAACCTTACCTTTTCATGGAGTGATTTCACCAAGTCGGCCTTCTTCTTTCCATCAAACCACTCCTTTTATACACAGGTAAATGAATTAAATTCAAAGGTGTTAGTGGATTAAAACTATATACAATTTCAAAAGGCGAGTAAGACGTAGTAGAATGCGTGGCCCTATTATATATAAATTCTATAAATGGTAAACACTCCTCCCAACTCTTCAAATTCTTATGAACTATTGTGCGTAACAGTTGTATCATAGTCCTATTAACTACCTCAGTTTGTCCATCAGTTTGCGGCTGACTAGTAGAAAACAATAACTTGGTTCCTAACTTATTCCACAAAATTTCCAAAAATGACTGAGGAATTTAACATTTCTATCCGATACAATACTTCTAGGAATCCTGTGTAAACGCACTACTTCCTTAAATAATAGATCTGCTATATTGGTGGCATCATCGACTTTATGACATGGAATGAAATGTGCCATTTTACTAAATCTATCTACCACCACAAATATAGAATCCTTTCCTTTTTTAGTCATTGGTAAACCCAACACAAAATCCATAGACACATCAACCTAAGGTTCACTAGGAATAGGTAATGGTGTGTATAAACACTGTGGTAAAATCTGAGATTTCGCCCTTTTACAAGTGGTGCATCCACTATAAACCTGATCAACGTCAACCTTCATCTTAGGCTAATAAAAATGTTCACTTAGCATCTTTAAGGTCTTCTTCATTCCAAAATGACCCATTAGACCTCCACTATGTGCCTCACGTACTAATAATTCTCCCATTGAATATTTAGGAACACATAACTTATTTTACCTAAATAAATACCCATCATGCCTAAAAAATATATCCATAGCATACTTATCACATGATTCGTATATATTAGAAAAATCTGGATTATTAACATACGTGTCTTTAACATAATCAAATGAAATTTAGCACCTAAAGACGTTAGAAGTACGTACCTCCTTGATAACGCATCCGCTACCACATTTTTTTTTACCTTGTTTATACTGGATAACATATGGAAATGTCTCGATGAACTCCATCCATCTTGCATGTCTCTTGTTTAGCTTGCCTTGACCCCTTAAGTGCTTCAAGGACTCATGATTTGTGTGAATCACGAATTTCTTTGGCCAAAGGTAGGCTGCCATGTCTCCAAAGCTCGAACAAGTGCATACAACTCCTTGTCATATGTAGGATAATTGAGATCTGTTCCACTTAGTTTTTCACTAAAGTAAGCTATTGGTCTTCGTTCCTGCATTAAGACAACTCCAATACCTATTCCTAAGGCATCACATTCAATCTCAAAAGTATTGTTAAAGTTAGGTAATGATAAAAGCGAGTACACAACATATCTTTAATAGTATTAAAAGCATGTTCTTGTAAAATGCCCTAATGAAATCCTTATAATCTCCGTGAGTGGTGTGTTAAGTGTGCTAAAATGTTTTACAAAACCCCTATAAAAACTAGCTAACACATGGAAGCTTCTTACTTCAATTATATTTTTAGGTGTTGGCCACTCCTTGATGGCTTTGATTTTCTCCTCATTCACTTCAATACCCTTAGCCCTAATGACATAACCAAGAAAAACAACATTTTCCATGCAAAATTTGCACTTTTTACAGTTAGCATAAAGTTGTTCTTCTCTTAAGACCATAAGCACACATCTCAAATGTTCTATATGTTCATTTAGATCCTTACTGTATACCAAAATGTCATCAAAGTAAACTACTACGAACTTACCTATGAATGTACGTAAAATATGATTCATTAATCTCATAAATGTGCTAGGCACATTAGTAAAACCAAATGACATGACTAACCACTCATACAACTCATATTTAGTTTTAAAAACAGTTTTCCATTCATCTCATTCACTCATCCTAATCTGATGATAACCACTTTTAAGATTAATTTTACTAATATACATGATCCATGTAATTTGTCTAACATATCATCAAACCTCGGAATATGATGACGATACTTTACCGTTATGTTGTTAATGGCCCTACAGTCATTACACATCCTCCAGGTTCCATCTTTCTTTGGCACAAGTAGCACTGGCACGACACATGGACTCATACTCTCCCTCACACATCCTTTGCTCATCAAATCTTCTACTTGCCTTTGAAGTTCTTTAGTCTACTCGGGATTACTCTGACAGTGTGGTGGCCCATTAGGCATGTCTTACAGGAACACGTCTTCAAATTCCTACAACAAAGAAGTAGCTAAGCTAGGGAGGGGTGTGTTAGATTCCTCAAAATTGAGGAATGACTCCTTATAAACCAACAAGACCAAGGTCGATTCTTGATAAGAGTGCAAAATATCATGATTTTCTCCTCTTATCTGTTGTATTTATGTGATTATTTGATGCCTAAATGCACTAAGTACCCTTATATTTTGATTTAGTTTGCAAATGGATGAAAACAGTGGAGATTTGAGGAAATAAGTGAAAAATGACTAAAGTGAAAGAAAATGAAAGTTCAGGGACCAAATTACAAATATTAAAAAGATGACTCGGAGGAAAAAAAATGAAGATATGAAAATTTGAGAGTGTTAGGTATCAATTGGATGAGAAAAGAAGCCAAATGGATGAAATATAGTCAAGGTATTATCCCATATCAGCTCCCAGCCGAAAACGTTTTGCCTCGAATTTTCAGTCTCAGTTTGAAATCCATTTTTGGCATGGGAAACATTCGAATTGGAAATATTATATTTCTAGAAGATTTGTATCCCGTTGAGTCATACTTCCAATGCATCTTGAATCATCTCAATCGGATATCGAGAGAGAAAGATATGATCAAAATACTGAAAGCTATCTGGTGAAAAATTCTAAAGCTATAAGGTCGCATAGCTTTAACTTCAATGCGGTCGCGAGTGTGGCTTTAGAGATTTTCAAGGTTGAGCTCAATTTTTCTATGTGGCCACAAGCACTTATTCTATGCGGTCTCATAGAGTATTTTCGAGACGTAATTTTCTGGTTTCCTTCTACGGTTCAAATACTTATGGAAACAACTTCTTTCACGACTTTTAAGCCCTAATACGCCCCCAAACGAACAGAACGCCTCAATACGCAACTTTTCTCTCCTTGGTGCTCAAGAAACTCCATGAAGAACTAAAACCCTTGGTGAAGTTAGGGA
>CAIGRT010195883.1:0-10751 GCA_903798405.1 Fraxinus platypoda | reverse complement strand
ATCAAGGCCAAATCTTCTTCATCAAACTTTTAGTCATGCACAATTGCTCCAACCTCAACCATAAAGCTACTGCTGAATTCTCCTTCAAAACGTCCTAAATAATAGTATTTGAGATGAAGATGAATGTGAAAAACTGCCTTCTTATCCTTCCATAATTTCTCATCTGTGGTCAAAGTTGCGGGCATCTTGTCAATTCCCAACAATGCATCATCCAAATCCAGTTGTACGAGTACTGCACGCATCTTAACCTGCCATAGTGAAACTCTAGTGCTCTGATCCAAAAGGGGAATGTCATACTTCATAGAAGACATCACGAATAAAAAACCTCGAACAAATCAAACATTGTGCTCTTGCGAAAATGCTGAACCTGGCGCTCTGATACCAATTGTTGTAAAACAAACAAGACACAAGAATAGCTCTGATACCAATTGTTGTGAAACAAACCACCGGATTGAGTTATTGAAGTTATATGGCAAATAATAATGAAGTATATGATCAAGTAAAATAATAATACAGACAAGAATATGGTAGAGAAATTAAGAGATTTTATTGACCTAAGAATAACGGAGAAGAGCTAAAAATTACAATAGATCCTATAATTCCAGTAATTTATTTTCTCACACCGTAAAATTGTATAGAAGAGCCTAGTATTTATAGGAAATATGTAGTGGATATACAAACCCTCCAGTAGAGTTGTTGATGAAATAGGATACCAAAAAATCGAGTCCAAAACAAATTACAACTCTCAATGGGCTTCCAAAATAAAACTTCAACTTGACACAGGACTCCAATAGCATTCCAAACTGAATTCTTCTTGATGTACACTTTAATTAGAATTCTTCAATTATTTCAACAAGGAATTCGAGTCACACTCAAATTCTAACACAATGTTTAAACCCAACTAACAACTAGAAAGGAATGAATGTGTATAATGCGAAATTTAAGTTAACAATCAATAATAAGCAACAAGTCGCTAATTATTATTTTTAGATGATTATTAACGTGAATTTAAACCCTAATTGTCAATCAAATATATGAAAATATAAAAGTAAAGCAACACTAGTTATGGTAACGAAGGAAACCCCTTGAAAAACTCTAATCTCCAGACAAACCTTACCAAAACATTCAACTAGAAAAGATAACTTATAGTTGGTCCAGACATAATGACACCTTAGTAGACTTTAACCACCAAATCTGTAAATTACCGAAGAACCTCTTCAATTGTACCTCTTGCACTTTTCAGCAACTCTGGACTTCCTTTCCCGTTGCGTGGATCACCGTTTTCTCCAATTGGAACTCCAGCTACCTCTCCTAAACTTCAGAACTTTGAAGGATTATTGGTAAAGGATTTGGTGTTTGGTGTTTGATATTTGAATCTTTTGTGTTTTGTTCTTGTGGTTGAGGTAAGAGATTTATAGAATGTGTATTTGATATTCAAGGAATGTTCTCTTGACTAAATAATTGCTCAACACAATACAAGAAACGTTTGGGACGGACTACGGTTTGGTGTATGTAATATATAGTGTCTGAGATTGTATGGGATTGTAAAATCTGTAGAAATTAGGACCTAGGGTTTGGCCGAATAACACCACAGCTCGAGTGCTGGACTTATGGACAGTGAGCCACGGGTTGATCACTTGAGCGCTCCATGCGTAGACAACAAATAGTCTCCTTACCGAAAAACTCCCAAGCCTTGATCTCCTTGAGATGATTTTGACTCCTTTAAAACATACTCCCAAGCCTCGACTCTCTAACCTTAATCATAACTTAATAATAAACTATGCTTTTGGATACAGAACTCGCCAATTTAATTTGGACCTAATAAAGTCCCCTTTTGACATTCTGTGATAAAATCATGTATTTCAACATTACATAATAAACACAACCAACACTATCAACCCAAAGACTCAATACCCAAACTTCATCTTAACAATTTGTTATACATGTTTACGAAACAAATAAAATCATCAATATCACGTGTAAAAGCAAGAGGAAACTTACAATAACACATATAACTAAGTCATATAAATAACGCAAGTAAAACATGTATAACACCAAAATATGTACCACTACGTGCATCAATAATATAGAAAATTTAAACATGACAAGTTGAGATAGATATATCAACAGTCGAACTAGCATTCATAATATGAGATCGATATTATACAAAACAATTAGCGTAATATCAATAAGGCAAAACATCAAATTCTGCTAGTCAGATAATCAAGACATGTCATTTTCAAAAACTACTCCCCAACTTATATACTACTCACCCTGAAATAAAAATATACTACCTCACCCCCTTTCTATCATTAATAACAAATTAAAACACATAACACAATCATGGACACACTATGCGCACCATGAGATGAGAAAATGAATTTTTTTTCCTTTTAAAACATAAGATCTTTTTCATGGATTTTCAAATATAAAATCATGTCTTGAAAGCTCAAAACGCGTGATCACATGAACAGTTAATTTGCTTACTTATAAGGTATAATTCATAAACAGTGAACTTTTTCTACATTACTCATTCTAAATCGATGTGGAGTAAATTGCATAAGCAACACGTGTGAAAGTTGTCCCTAATCTCCTGTAAGCAAGACTTAAAACCTTAAATCGGTGAAAAATTACATGTAAAGAAATCACTGGTGTGTGTGTGTGTGTGTGTGTGTGTGTATTCTTTACTTTTTTCTGATATTATGTGTAGACTTTTTTCGTTACACTTTCTAGATGAACCCTGAACAAACTTTAGGCCGATAACTTCCAAGTCAGATGACTATAAGACACCAGGTTTTTAGATACCCAGCAATCTTAATTACTCGAGTCAGAAAGGCTATAGAGAAGTATAAGATGTATCACGATTTTTCTATGAATTCAAATCTTTTTGAAGCTCAATATTGTTTTCTTCTTGGGGAATTCTAGAGCTTAGATCAGTTAGCTAAAGGTCATTCCATGTTCAAGGTCACCTCATCATACCACGTCGATCATTGCCATCTCAAATCTCACACATATAGTCAAAACTCACTTTCAAGAACTTAATGTGTGCCGTGCGGTGCAGATGATACAGAAGTAAAATATACCAAGTACTCCAAACAAGTTCTCAACAAAGTTAATGGAAATTTTTTTCACTGTTCATTGATTTTACAAGATAACATGTTCAATCATTTTAAAGTGTTACAGCATCAAAAATCATTTTTCTCCCTTTTTAAAATTTTTATAAAATAAATAAAGCAAAACAAATGAGACAAGGAAAAAGTTAGAGTGCATGCATGAATAGGTATAAATCATAAACAATGTAAATGCATGCATCTATAGACCTACTCAATAAGGTACACAAACTCTCTTACTTTGAATATCAATGTGAGTAAACCCACAATTTATAACATAACTTTGATCAGAGAGTTCACTTTTTTTGACCTTGTCATTTAGTCAAATAGCTCATCATATCAATCAAATGACTCACTTGATTAGTCAAGAATCTAACATGAATAGTGAGATCTTATTTGTTATTCCTAACCTAGGGCTTACAGTATCTACGGCTTATGTGACCTAACTCACCACAAATGTGGAAATGAACCTAGGAGTAATTCTAGGTCTCAAGCGTTGAACCTTAGATTTAGGAAACCTATGTTGCACAGATGATCTCTGTCCTAGGGCCCTTACATTCTCAGACTTGATAGAGATAGGTACAAACTTGTTTTTGGAAGAGGAAGCGTTGTGAGAATTTATTTCATTATAGCCTAGCTCTCTCCTACTCCTTGCTAGTTTATTCAAACCTAACATGTTGTCAACCTTCTTAGACCCACTAGAAAAAGATTAAAGTTGGGAACTAGATTTCTCAAGATTACTCATAAGAGTCTCAACCTTAATTTCTAAGGACTTTTTTTCAACCCTCAATTCTTTCAATCTTCAATTTGTAAGGTGTCATGAGGCGAGTGTCCAAGTTATAAGAAAACCCTAGGTAAGACTATGAATGCTACTCTAATTGATAATGAATCTAGCTCTAATGATGATAGTGAGAACTCCATTCCGGATGAGGGTGTGAATTATATGGGGTTTACCTCTTTGGTTATGAATGAACTTGTAGAGGAGAATGAGAAACTTGAGAACATAGAAAAATCTGACTCTTCACTAGAAGAATCAGAAAATGAGCAAGATATTTATGAGGCGTTTGACCAGCTATTTGAGGAGAGCCATAGATGCCTTTAAGAAATTAGATGAATTGTAGTTAGAAAATGAGAGCTTAAAAGTCAAACTTAAGACGTCAACCCCCTCCCAACATGTCTAGTCCATCACTCTTCTCTCTTTTATTTTCCCTATATTTACTAGAGCCCCACTTAGATTCTCAAAATGTCTCTTATTATTCCTACAGAATTTCTTAAATTTCTTAACAAAGTAAGCAAACTCCTCATCTTTTAAGGTGTCATCATCAGTCTGATCACTAGTCTCTTCGTTAATAGTAAGACTAAAGACTTTTTTTCTTAGACTGGGATACGCTAAGTTCATAGGTTTGGAGGAACCTTAATAGTTCTTCTATCTTAGTCCCATGTCTTCGATTTCCTCATTAACTGTGACCTTAGGTCTAAATCTTTCAGATAAGGATCTCATAACTTTCCTCACGATCTTAGCTCTTGGGATTCGTTCACCTAAGTTGAAATTAGAGATCACTATATCATTCATTTTAGCATTGAACTCAACGAAAGACTCATTCATCCTAATTTCTTCAAACTTAGTATTTAACATTTGAAGCTTAGAGTTTTTCACAGTCTTGGTTTCCTCATATGTAATTTCTAATATGTCACTAGCTTTCTTAGCAGTCTTACACAAAGAAACCCATTTAAACTCTTCGGGGAAAATAGTCATAAAGATGGCATGGACACCTCTACTGTTCTAATTGCACTCAGCTAAACCATTTTTAGTCCAAGTAGAGATGTATGTAAGTGTAACAGCACTAGCAATAGATGTAGATGGGGCAGTCCATCAAAGTAAATCTTTCTACACTACCTAAAGCTCACTCATCCATAGACTTTAAAATGCTCTCATTCTAAACTTCCAGTAAGCATAATTGCCTCCATCAAAGTATGGAGGAACAGAAAGTGATTGACTTATCTAGACAAAATTGGGTTAAGGATTGAATTAAACTCCAATACTAATTGAAAATATAATAATCGATGTTTAGGGATAATACCTAGAGGTGAGAGAATAGATGTATAATACAGAATTAAAATTAACAACCAATAATTTACTAGATATTTTTTCAAGATAATTATTAATGTCAATTCAAACCCTAATTGTCAAAGCAAATAGATATCAAAACATAAAATTATATCAGCATCAGATATGGTACCGAAGGAAAATCCCTTGAAGAATTCTTCACATGGATAAAAAGCCTTCGGGTAAACCTTATCAAAACTATCCACTAGAAAAGATAATTTACAGTTGGTCCAGACACAACTAAACCCTAGTAGACTCTAATCACCCAACTTGTAAATCATAGAAGAAACCTCTTCGATTGTGTTTACACTTTCTACCTACTTTGGACTTCTTTTCCCTCCATGTGGATCACTAAGAACGAACATCGATCTTCTCCAACTGGAACCCAGCTACCTCTCCCTAACTTCAGAACTCTAAAGGATTATTGGTAAAATATGTGGTTTTTGGTGTTTGATCTTTGGATCTTTTGTATTTTGATCTTATGGATGATGCAAGATATTTATGAAATGTGTATTTGATCTTCAAAGGATGTTCTCTTGACTGAATAATTGCTCAACACAATACAAGACATGTATGGGACGGACTATGACTTCAGTATATAACATGTAGTGTTTGAGGTTGTATAGACTTGTAAAATCTGTGGAAATCGCGACCTAGCGTTTAGTCGAATAACACCACCGCTTGAGTGCTAGCCTCGCGGGTAGTAAGCAATGTTTTGACCAATTGAGCTCTCCATGAACCAACAGTAAGCAGTCACCTTACTGAAAAAATCACTCGAGCGCTCCTCTAGCGGTCAAGGAGCATTTTTTCGACAACTTGGTCTTCTTGAGATGATTTTGACTCCTTCGAAACATACTCTCAATCCTCAACTCTTTGACCTTAATTATAACACAATAAACTACAACTTTAGACACGGAACTCCTTAATACAATTTAGACCTAATAGTTCTCTTCCACAGTCGGATTCCAACACACGGTAAGTGTATAAGTGCATTTTTTGAGCTTTTTAAGCTCAAAGTTGTAGGTAGGTGGTGGGGATATTGGTGGTGGTGGAGGTATGAGTGGGGTTGTAGGGGTTATATTGAATTAGGAAATGGAGGTGGATGGAGAAGAATACTAATTTTTTCATTTCAAAAAAGATTTAAGATTCTTGCTGCAATTTTCCTTTTTTTTGTTGCTTTCTTTTATTTATTTATTAAAAGAGATGGCAAATTCGTCATTTTATATGGCCAAAATAATGGAGCAACGTTTTATTATATTTCGAAAGGTTGAAGATAAATTAATAACATTTTGCAAATATCATAAACTATCCATTTTGAAATTCATCTAGAAAGGGAGGATAGGGATGTGAACAAATTCTAAGATAGAGGTAAATATTCAGATACTAAAATTAATTACTTAACAATGGAAGGTAGGCAGTATCTATCAGTATAGTAACAGTTAGGCAATATACATACATAGTTGTGCATTATTAATTATTGTATTGAGACCTGAACAGTTGAACTCATTATCAACATTCCGTAAAACAACATTAATGGAATTTTTTCGAGTCCATAATTCAGTCAAAATTAAATTACCCACACAAGTAAATATTACTAACATGCATCAAATCTCTTACACCGGGGAAGTTCAATGTTGTTTGTTTTCATAATGTCGGTAGAATTGCATAATAATTTTGAAAATGCGAGATAAAACATAAAAGTGATTGAATTTGTTATCTCTACAGTAATCAGAAAATGTTTATTCTGAAAATTTCGAAAAAGTAGGTCAAATTTCATTATCCATTCAATTTGGTCCACACAAATAGTAACAAATTTCTCTATTATTGAGTGTATCGTTGTTGGAATACTATATGATAGTAATCTAGAAGTCCTTCGATATTGACCAGGTACCATAATCATCACTATATACACCTTTCTGTAGACAGTTGTAGCAATTGTACTGGTACATGTAAGCCAGGTTAAAATAATGATTGACATGGTCTGTCAGCTCAACCTATACTAAATCTAATCGCAACTCCCGAACATTGATTAAGGGACATGATAGATTGCCAATCAGATTCACTAATGTTAGGAGAAAGAAAGGGAAAGAACCAGCCAACATTAAGGCAGCAAAAGTAGGGGATTAAGTCCCAAGTCAGTTAGTTAAGCCAGGGATATTGTAGGTACTTTGAAGGATAGGTCATGACACAAGTCGTCCCGAATCACCCTAAAGGACCCAACATGTGTCGTGCGCCTATGGTAGATGTCGCTAAGTGCTAGACCCACCATCAAGGTGATTTTGACCTACTTTGATTGTGACATACTTTTAAAAAAAAATTGACAGTGTTTTCGTTGTAATATGAACTAAAACCACCTGAACAATATCAATATCCTCAACCAGTACATATAATTTTAAAAAGGGTACACCAGCCCCTCAAAACTCNTACTTTGATTGTGACATACTTTTAAAAAAAAATTGACAGTGTTTTCGTTGTAATATGAACTAAAACCACCTGAACAATATCAATATCCTCAACCAGTACATATAATTTTAAAAAGGGTACACCAGCCCCTCAAAACTCAAACTATTCAAAATACAATACTGGTAAATCGACATTTACTAATATTTTACAAACAAAAGTCTCAAACGTACTCAAAATACTCAATATATAGTGAGCCCATGATATGAATACATAAATTACAATCCCAAAATAAATATGAACTATGTAAATTGACAAAATGAGTCATACGATTAATGACAAAGTGTGGCTCAACTCGATGGATCAACAGGCTCGAATGCTGCTCAACTCAGCTACTATCTAATAAGAAAAGAAGTGACAAAATATATGAACTTATAACTCAGTGAGTCGATAGTTTGCAAATAAGTATACTTTTCTTATTTGAACATAATTACTGTAAAGCTTCCTTTACTCTTTTATAACTTTAAGAAATTCAGAAGTTTGAAAATAGATTTTAAAACTGAAACATGATAGAATCATAAAATCATTTGTTCTTTATTCAAAATTTGAATATAAATAATTTGATATCCATGAAAATCTATGAAATACTATTGTTACTCAATACTATAAGTTGAAATCTTTATTCTATTATGAACTGAATTCTATAACCTGAAAATTGATAAGCTGTACTAATACTAAAAAATCACACCAAAAAGGTACTCGAAATAACAACACTCATGTATCGATCAATGCCGATTTACATGGCAAAACTATTCAATTCTCAAATTCTGTAATTCTATAATTCTAGTCATACGCATGCAGAGCTGCCCGAAGGCTATAATCTGGTCGTACACTATGGAAATACATTCACAATAGTAAAAAGCGGGTAAAATTACCATAACTGACATACACTGTGGAAACACATTCACACAAGTACAGAGCGAGTAAAATATGGGGTCATACATTGTGGAAACACATTCACACAAGTGCAGAATATGGTAAAATCACATGGATACTTTCTGATGGTTTTAAAAATAACTTTAGATATGTTGAAATATTTAATACTGATATTCTAAGCCAATGAAATGGTTTAACTGAACTGAATTTAACTTTTAGAAGAGTTGCTTATTTTAAATAAAAAATTATTCTGAAAATCATGTTTTCTATATCAATCATTTGAAATAAATAACTTTTACAGCTATATGATTTACTATAAGAAATATAATAACAATTATTTTATATAAGCTTGAGATATAATATAAATAAGTGCTTATTTAAATAAAAAAATAGATATACACTCACTCAATACAAGTTATAAGCTAGGATGACCAATAGGCTTTTCCAATCTTCTTCTTCACCACCTGAAATAAGATGTAAAATAACAAATTTAACTACTATCAAATCGCGAAACTTTAATATCTAATGATGGGATACTTAACCTTAATTTTTCGATACATGAATAAATTCCCCAACTTCCTTTAAATGAATTGGAGCTAATTCTACTTTCTAGTCCTTTCACAATTACCTTCATCCCAAACATAAAAGCAATTCATTCTTCAAATCTAGTGAAAACTAGTAACCATAATTCAATCAATTTAACTTTACATTCTGTATGTGTATGCAAAATAAAAATGGGTTTAATTGCTAAGTTAGTGAAGCACTGACTCAATTTTGCGAAGGAGTCTCTCATCTTCCAATTAATGTAACATTTGGTCATCTAACTTCCAATGATAAATAAGTACATCCCAAACTTTAACTTTTATCCATATTAAACCCTCATATATTATCAATTGAAAAATAAACCCTAAGAAAATAATTTATTTCAATTAAGTCCCTAATGGACTCTGACTTTGACTAATCAAACATTTGACTTTGAAATAAACTATTGACTGTGACTTAATATATAATGGGATGTAACATGTGAGCTTTCCAATAAAAGGGGAAGGGAGGGAACACTGTTGGGCATGGAAACACGTGTTTAGTGAGATAGGAGATATAGGACTCTCGAATAGCCTTAGAATTTGTCATTTAAATATTGCATCAATCTATCACGGTACTACTTCTCATTCCAGTATCCATTATCCCCCATTCATAACCCTAATCTATCTCAACTCTATTGACACAACAGCTACTACGGAACAGGTGAACCATAGAAACAGAAATAGCGGTTAAGTCATCAGTCACAGTCTCAACAAAGTAGCAGCAGATTAGTAGAGAAACGGAATCAACAGAGTAGCACTAGGTGTTCTATCAAATTTGGCATCAAAGCAACCATCTTCGGAAGATGACACTCACTGATTGAGTTAACAATTTGGAAACAATGATCGAAGAATTGAATTTGGAGTTACGGGAGGGGATATGAACATGAAGTTCAGATTTATGGCCATGATGATGGAGAAGTTTAAGTTGATGTGGAAGAGACGGCCGCTACGTCGTCGGAACACACTCCCAATTCTGAAAGCCCAAACAAATTTGACGAGATTGGAGAATGTTTGGAAGGCCGAAATCATCATGATGAATCATGGAGAGGGGAAGCGAGAAGCAGGCAGCTGGAAATGCCTGTTTTCGACGACGATAGCCCCTACTACGGTTGGATGTTTCGGGCAGAGAGATATTTCCATATGAATCAATTATAGTGAGAAAATTGAGGTCGTCAATGCCTGTTTCGAGGGAGAAGATCTGGCGTGGTATCAATGGAAAGATAGTCGACAACTAAGGCGCAGTTTGGAGGATCCGAAGAAGATGGTATTAGAGCGATTTCAACCTTCAAAGGAGGGGATGCTAATGAAGAAGTTTCTGGCTTTGAAGCAAGACAATACTGTCAAATAATACCATTGTCTGTTCGAAGTTTTAACCTCCCCGTTACCAACGATACCGGAGGGAGTACTGAAAGAAAATGAGGAAATTAGGTTAATACAAAGAGAAACCCCTGAATTGTCCAAAAGCCACGATTTCATAATTCTTGGTAGGTGGGGTGGAGGGTTGCAGACTGGTGAGGTGGTTGATGGTGGAGCATATTGATTACGCCCAAAGAATAACGCGATATTTGTAGTACAACTTTTGGATGTCAATTTGATGCAGGGGAAGCTTATAGG
>CAIGRT010195879.1:0-10792 GCA_903798405.1 Fraxinus platypoda | reverse complement strand
CTCATACTCCCATCTTTCTTCCTCACAAAAAGTACTAGAGAGTCCCAATGAGATACACTCGGTCGAATGAAACCTTTTTTCCAGCAACTCCTCCATCTGTAACTTTCTTGAAGTTCTTTGGTGCCATTCTGTACAGGGCCTTAGAAATTGGTGTCACGCCAGGAACAAAGTCAATTGTAAATTCCACTTGCCTATATTGTGGAATACCTGGTAAATCTTCTAGGAATACGTCTGCAAAGTCTCGCACAACGTTAATAACATTAATAGTTGTTTCTGTATGTGTGTAACCGATGATATTAACTAAGAATCACTGGTATGACTCATTTCTCAGCATATTCTTTACTTGTAAAGCCGATACAATGCAAGGTAAAGACTTGAACCTTGCTCCAAGGAAACAGAACTCTTCTTCTCCCGGTTTGTGAAACAACACTTCTTTCTCGTGACATCAAATGATCGCATGATTGTGTCCCAACCACTCCATGCCTAGAATAACATCGAAGTCTTTTCATCTCTAAATGGTATAAGTTTGCCAGCAGTACCTTTCCGTCAATCTCTAACATCATCGCCTTAGTCATCTGATTTGTGCAAATAGTTCTTCATAAAGGGATGATAACCTCTAATTCATTATTTGTAGCCCCAGAGTCAAGGTACATAAGCAGGTACATCAGATAATAATAGAATACTTGTTTTCGTAATTATAGTGTTAGACTTAGCGACAGAGGATGAAAAATCAAGAACATAAATAGGTACTTAAAATAATAATAATATACCTGCTATCAGATTCGGATTCTGCTCCGCCAATGCTGATTCAGTGTAAAGACTCGAGCATTCCTTTTCTTATTCTTGTCATAATCGTCATCCTTCTTCTTTGTAGTCTCTGCACAGTGTAAGCAATGTGTCCCGACTTACCACACCGAAAGCACATTTCCTTCCTAAATAAGCATTCACCCATGTGAAGTTTATTACACTTAGGACACGATGTAATACTTCCTCTCGTCTCACTGATACTAACTCCCGTGCTTGGTCTTTTACTCAGCCAATTACGTCTATCCTTGCTCTGATCCTTCCACTTTCTTTTTCCCAATGACTCATTGCCCTGCTGAGTATAATACTCAAATGTAGTCATCTGATATGAAATGGCATGAGCCCTTTCCAACATTTCACAATATGAAGTGAAATGATGAGACATAATAATCATATTGATTTCTGGGTGTAGTCCATTTTCAAACCTCCTGATCTTCTTAACTTCTGTATCTACCAAGTGTGGGGCATACCTTGAGAGCTGCTCAAATTGCCTCTCGTAAATCAGTAAGCGATAAGCTCTCATGTCTGAGCTGTAAAAACTATGATTCCTTAAAGTCTCTCAAAGCCTGTGGAAAGTACTTCGACATCACTTCATTCTTAAACTGCTCCCAAGTCATGTTACGCTGCTATTATTCGATCTTCGTGCGTGAGACAGATTCTCACTAGTGACTGGCTGCTCCAATAAACATAAACTCTGCGCATAATACTTTTTGTGCATTCGTACAAGCAATGTGTCGAAAAATGTACTTCAGACCTCTAATACATTCCTCAACAGCCAATAGGTCGGAACCACCCTCGAAAGTAGGAGGTTTGTACTTACGAAACTGCTCAACCATTGAAACAGCTCCGGGACAGACAAAGATGCGTTTTGCGGTGGTGGTGTATTTTGTGGTGGGAGTGCTTGATTCTATTTGCTCAACTCTTGTACCGCTCGCCATAAGTCACGCATCAAATTTGTGTGGGTATGTGGTGTCATATCCTAAAATTAGTATTAAGTCACCCGTCACATACCAGTACAAAGTCTAACATGTTATACCTATATTATTGTAATACATGTTATGAATTTAGCGAGGAAAAACATGCATGTCTTAAAATTTAAATGTAAGAAATTTTAAAAGATGTAAGTTATACAAAATATTTGAATAAATTTATCTTCTTACCATTTTACATACCTTAGAGTCGTCGAAAAATAGTCGATCGGTGGTCATTAAGTACCCAGGATCTTACAAATATTTAAGATCTTTAAATTGACATCAACCTTAAATTCATATATCTTTAGAAAAATATTATTATTATTATTATTATTATTATTATTATTATTATTATCAACAAACATTACGCAAAGAAACAGGTAAACAAATAAGTATTTATTACACGTAACATTTAAACATGAAAGTCCAATTTTTAATATTATATCGTCATTTTCATATTTTTTTAGAAGGAATTTGTAAAAGTTATATATATGTGTATATATACATACCCACACATAACTAAAGGATTATTTTGCAATTTCAGGATTTGTTNTATTATTATTATTATTATTATTATTATTATTATTATTATTATTATTATTATTATTATTATTACGCAAATAAACAGGTAAACAAATAAGTATTTATTACACGTAACATTTAAACATGAAAGTCCAATTTTTAATATTATATCGTCATTTTCATATTTTTTTAGAAGGAATTTGTAAAAGTTATATATATGTGTATATATACATACCCACACATAACTAAAGGATTATTTTGCAATTTCAGGATTTGTTTTTAAAAAAAGTACCATATATTAGAATAGAAGGTGCGACTGAAAATATTTTATACTCATTGTTACATGACTTGCAAGTTTTTTTTTTTCCTTTTATTTAATTCATAATCTTTCAACTTAAAAAAAATAATATATATATATATATATATATATATATATTTGTGAAATCAGGAAAAAAAAAAAATTTTGCAAATACAATTACATGAGTATACTTAAGCATGATCTCATAGGCTGGTTTGTACTTAGTATTCACAATAACCCTATCCTCAAGACTCTCTATTAAATTATAATTAATAAATTCCTCCTTATCACGAGGAATATCAAAAATTACATTTTTGTCTAACTCTAAATTCCTCATTATCATATCTTTGGTATCGAATGACCATTTCATATCATATCATATCGTAACTTTTATTAGCATAATATTTATCAACATGAATAAATAAAATTAAACGGGACAAACCACTTGCACCTCGTAATCCTACCTTGATTGATAAAAAGAATTGTTGAAAGATAAGCAAGAATTTCACGTTCACAAAATCCTTTGTTGCCATGTCTATATGCGTGTTCCACTACGTAAAAAAAATATCATTTATTTTTATTTCCAACTTGGAACATTTGTTTAAGGAAGACAACAATCATTCCCGTGTAATCATATATAATTCTTCTATTACATGTATTTTCCATATAATTGGTTTTAAAATTACTCACATGCTTGACAATCATTTGAAATTAAATTTATTAATTCCAATAAATACAATTGGCTCTTTTGGTGGCACAAATCATGACATGCCGTGTACTATATCAAGAAAGTGTCCAATATAATATATTATAACATTTATACAATTCAAAAAAAAATTTAAGAAACTATTTTACCCTATCCCTATCTAATCTACACGTTGTTGGCATTCTTTATAAATTCAAAAATAATATAAACAAATATCATTAAGTGACAAAGTTTATAAACTTTAATATCTTGAGTCTAACTTATCCAAATTGACTTTTTCTCGAGCCTAAAATAGATGATTAATTACGAGCTATCCAACGAGCCCAATATTAGTATACTAAATCTATCTCTATTTAAATTTAATTATTTGACCCAAAAATAAAAGTTTAAAACTTATTTCTCTATAATTCTTCAACTAAAAAATATACATAAAATATAGCATTGAAAACAATTAATTCTATTTTATAAAAAATTTCGAGGCTTTACACAGCCCTCAACAAATCTTTGATAATCATAATTTGATTTTGTTGTTGTCTTAGATTTTCTTTTTTAACTCAAATAAAATTTCATTTTAGAAATATTGGATAACACACAAAAAAATTTGTCTCAATAATATAAATCTTTACTTGTGAAAAATTAAATTATTACTTATAGCATTTTGTTTTCTAAAAAGAAATAGAAAAGAAATCCTAAACAAAAGAAATAGAATATATTTCTAATTTCTATGAGTCCTGGAAATCTACTATGGTGGAGTTTCATCATCAGAAGTTATGTATGACTCAAGTTTAGAATCCATAACCAATCAATGAAGTTTTGTAGCTCGAATTTTTGCTTAGTGTCCTCCTCTAATTCTGGCTCCTCCTCTAGGTCTTCCTCATGTCCTCCTTTGGTCTGATTCAAGCTCAGACACAAGCTTGTGCTGTCTGTGATTACATAAAATTATGAAATTATCATAATGTCCCTTAAAATCAATCATGTCCCAACCTTCGAGAAAATATAGCCCATAATTCATATCCCTCACAAAATAAGTCACGTCCCTCCATTGAGACTGCAAAAAGCTTATGAGATGGTATATCGAGAGAATTGTCTCCTCATTATATCCGAAAGAACTTGCTTGTTCCCACTTAAATAGGAAATTTTCAACACGAGCAACAAATTTTCGCTCCTATCTCACTTCATAATTTATGTAGTTATCGATAGCAATTTGGTCACGTTGTAGGTGTGTTAGGCTATTCATATTCATTCCAGTTGTTTGCTAAGCCCTAACCATGTGTGATAGGTACAAATTCAATTATGCTTAATTGTCCAGTGACAACTTATTTCATTACATGCTCGCATGAAAAATATTCATATAAAATATGGAAAAAGTTCAACTAATAACTTATACGATGTAAACATGTTTAATATATTTCATAACATGAAACAAGATGACTCAAAGTCATGCTAAAAGAATAACATTTCACTTCATACCTTGAATCAGTTGGAGAGTGGTCAAATAGTGAGCGTCGTGTGCCAAGGATTACATGTTTAAGACTTTAAAAATTGTGCATTGTCCTTAAACTCCTAATGCTTGTGAAAATATTTTATCTTTATTAGAAATTTCCTAAAGTATGGTTTCTCTCGACATAGAAGTTTCTAAAAATAGAATTTTTTTTAAATTTGGAATGGTTTGAAATATTATTTTTAGTCTTGTTGATTTGAATAACACGCAACCCAAAGGCTTCCAGGTGAGGATGATGATCAAGTGAACCACTTAAATGACAAACTCTTCTTAAACAATTTAGGTCTTTTTGATAAAGTTTTTCAATTTTGTGAATACGTAAATTAAGAAAACTCAAATAATAAGTAGGAACTAGAGAGTCATTAAAATATAATTTTTTTAAGTTGGTAAATTCATATTAAAACTCATTTATTTGAAACAAATAAAACTTTTAAGAAAAGTCTAAAAGAATGTAGACATGTGCTCGATGCCAAACTGTAACATCCCAATTTCATAAATATAGAGTGTTACAAAAAAAAAAAAAAATTCAATTTTCTTTATATTGAATGCGAAAACGATAAAAATAAATTCATTTATTATAAAAAACATTAATAATGTCAATAAAACAACCCAAAATATGAAGTTGTATCTATTCGAAAGCAACATAATCAACTAGATATTTAAAAAAAAAAACATATTAAATGAAACTAATTATTAAATTAAAAGATAGAAAGCTTAATAATTTTTATTTCTTCAACTCATCTGACAGTTCACATCACTATACTGCCACAATTTCAATCGATTCGAACTAACCTGTAAATTATTGTAAGAGTGGGTATTTAAAAATATCAAATAAAATACGTGTAATTTTCATACACAATTATATAACAATAAAATAGACACTTTATACCACATTTCTTATGGAGTATATCGATGACTATACGAGACACCAATCAATAGTATTTTGAATTCCTGAATGATTTCACAATTCGTTATAAAAAAAACTCAATAGAGTTCACATTTTGTTTGGTCAAACTTGAAAATCCACCGACAATTCATGCATAAATTACTAAATACATAAAAATACGAAAACAAATCACTTGAACATAAGTATCTTAATTAGATAATCAAAAAACTCTTTGAAATAAGATATGAATTCACGTCTCAAATATGTTCCTTGACTGCTTCAAAAAATAGAATAGACATTGTTTTCTTTCTTGATAAAAATTCATTACCCAAAACTGACTTCAGACAAGAATAACTAGGATGAGCTTCCTATTTTTAATTATATACCCTACTTTCTTTTGCCTCTAGACTCTCTGTTGTGTAAGAATAATATATATATATATATATATTGAATTAAGTTGTGAAAATTCACTTAACTTATGGACTTATTTATAGGGTCTATAACCTAGTATTATAATTGTACTTCCATTTCTCTGGTAGATAGCCACACACTGCAAAGTATTGGATATAGGAAAAGAGTCGTGCTAAACGACCCGTGTGGGTGATCGCGGGGATGACCGTACACTCACAGTCGAGGCGGGATCCCACGTGAATAAAATAATACCAACCCCCCCCCCACCCCCCATGTGTGTGTGTGCGATCATCTCCGCGGTCACCCACGCGGGCACTTAGCACGACTCTTGGATATAAATGATTGTCTTCAAAGAGTCGAGTTTGATTGGTCTTCCTTTAATAATTTCTAGTAAAACATCACGTGGGTGGCTAAAAAGAAATAGATAATAATATAAAATTGAAAGTTCCTAAAATTCGAGTTTGACTGGTCTTCCTTTAATAATTTCTAGAAAAACATCACGTGGATGGCTAAAAAGAAATAGATAATAATATAAAATTGAAAGTTCCTAAAATTCTTTTTAATCTTATTTTCTTCAATCTACTTCAACCTAGTTCAAACTTATCCAAAATAACTTTTTTTCGAATAGAAGATTTCTAATTAATTACCGGCTTTAAAAAGAGTACAATATCGATAAACTAAATCTCGCTAAATCAATATCTAATTATTTGACCCAAAAATAATAAGAATTTAAAAGTTATTTCACTTTAGTCCCTCAAGCAACACATTTTATTAAAAAAAAACATCTAAACTAAAAAAAATTCTGTTTTATAAAATTTCGGGGCTTTTACATTATAAAATATTTGATCTTGTCGAATAACCTGGGCAGTATCCGCACCATCGAGTAGCTGGGCTGATGTTGGAAGGATGGTAATCTACGAAATAGGAATGAACAAGTTAAATAACATGATCAAACATAAAGCCCTATAGAATGCCTATTCGAACTAAAACACTTATGAAGGGTAGAATCACGTCGTCCCTATTGACCTCTGTGGGGGGGGTAGGTATCCCAATATCCTCGGATGAAGAAGAAATCAACCTTCCACTCCTTGACGGGTAAAGATTTATTGACCACAATTGACCCCCCAAGTACTTGCTTTGACACGGGTGTAATACTAACCAGAGTTCTTACCATCCTTCTTGGAGATATACAAGGAGTTGAACTGGTCAATTGTAAGCTCAAAGAAGCCCCGTCTATACCACAACAATATACAACCAAATAGAGTTTACCATCCATTGGGACAGAGATGGGTTGGGGTTATTCCTCAAAAAGGAACTTGCGAACGACCTGGAAAAGGACAACCTTAGTTCGGCTGCAAGTATAGCCGGATCAAATGCCATACAACTATTCGGAGGCTCACAAGCTCGATCATTAGCTACTGGCACGAACATCTCAACCGAGCTTCCTCAAGTTTTTTGGGATTGGTAGTGGATTTTAAGAAAATGCATTCCCAGTCCTTTACCTCCTCTCCCTCGACAAGTCCGGACTCACTACCCTCCTCATCCCTAAGAGCCCCTGCCAAATTTAGATTGTAACTTTCTTCAGTGGGCTGGGAGGTGTGATTAGGATGGACCGAAGTTATGGGGATAGGGGTAAAAATTTCTTGGATGTCCGAACTGAACGATCGACGACTTGCAGAATTTTCATGATCGTTTCTACAAGACCTAACCCTAGCTCTTCGGAACCACGTCGTAGAAGAAATTGAAAAGAGTAGAAGAAAGAGGGTTCCTAGAATATAAATTCGGTAGACTAACTCAAAGAGGAAGGAATCATGAACTAGGATAAAAAATAAATAAATAAATAGAAAGAGTGGCAGACAAGGATACGCGAAATTTTCGAAACCAGTGTGAAAGAAAAATTAAGGAAAAGCAAAACATAAATGGGGATAATGTGAAGGGGCACGATCTTGACCATTGAAAAGGAAATGGTGGGAAAATAAATAATCAAATCAAGAGCCTAGATTGAAAGAATCAAAACGACGTAGTTTTAACAAAGTATCTTGAAGAAACTTTAAAGATAATGGAACTAATGTGCCATCCATCCCCTTACCTCGCGTCATTCAGGAACAAATCCTATAAAATAGTTGTCTCCCACTAAATTCTGAAGCGTTAGCATTAGACTTACCAATAAGCCTTAAGGTCCAAACTCTTTAAAAACATAATTCACAACTATAGGCTACCCTGACTGAGTGTAGAACACATCAAAGTGATTAAAGAAGCCTAAATACTAGAAATTCACGCACAAGGGCTGAGGTTGGAGCGTAAGGCTCACCTAATTAGAATCTTCAAAGTCGTCGTCATTTGGAATTATCATCATCATGAGTAAACTGTATGAATGTTCTCCAATAACATTGGTAATGTCCATTACAACTATCAGAGATAAAAAGACGTTACTCTAATCTCATCACTAACATGCTCACCAATCACGAGAAAACAATGATTGCCTAGTTTGTATGCAATTATGAGCTAAACCAAAGCTATGACCGGTGTAATGATGAAATGACATAACCGAACTCCTTGATCAATGAAATTAGTTCAAGCAAGACGATGGAACGCGACTTGACAAGATAAAGGGCGTCAAGTCCCGATCTTGAAGCCTATATAATGAAGTAAAGGCCCAACTAAGAAAGCAGAGCTAAGCATTCTGTCTGTATTGCCCTACGTAACCCGGCTTTATGAAAATAACATTTTTTTCTTGACAATGTTCATGCAATTAAACATTGTCATTCTTTTAAGTTGATCTATAATCATCATGTCCGTTTTAGTTATCAATATCTTCAGAAATAGGTTTACATCGCCAAAAAATGTAAATATAAAGACATTACCGAATTCTATGAGGACGAAAGAAGAAAAGAAACTTGCATGTACTTCAAGAATTATCTCCTTTAATACAGTTGCCTTGTTTTCCCCTCCAAAAATGTGTTCCTTCCAAAGTACTAGAGCTTTCATACTTACAGGTTTTTGGAATTTAAAATTTTATGCCAAAATTGTACTAAAAAGTTCTTTAAGACAACCTACTTGAACACAACTTAACAAACAGCAATACTTCAACTGGACAGAAAGCATTATTTTTTACCAGAGGTCTGCTCGAGCTCCCTTTTTAACTGTTTGAGCGGGTAGACATGGTTTCACGGTCAACTCCGATGAAAACATGCATAACTTTAAAGTCCAAATTGAGATCTATAAAATGTGTTGAATTATTGACTCGATAAACTTTCTAATGGTATGCTATATGTCTAGTCGAAATCATTATATTCAAATAAGTTAATTTAAGTTGATAAGTGATTGTATGACAAGTGCTTATTCCATAAGCAAGTTTTCTATTATTTTACTCAAGCTATCCACAAACATTCTTTACACTCTTTTCCCTGCAAATCAGTCCCCCAAACCGTCCCTCCATCACTCTTTCATACTCTCCAAATAACTTGAGAAAATTGAGAATAAAAAAGATAAAACCTCCACTGGTGAGAAAAAAGGAACTTTCTTGAAAATCTTGTTAAAGGTGAAGGAGCCTCTCTAATCAATAGAGAGTTCTCCCACAAACATCTCTAAAATCTATTTTGGAGTGACAAATTTAAAACAAAAAGGAATTTGCCAAATTTCACCCGAAGAAGATAAATATGAATGGTGAATACTGGTAGCTTAACATCTTTATTTTTCTACGCTATTGAGAGCCTATTTTCTAAGCAAATTAATCAGAATGCTCATTAGTATACATGCAACTCTATTTCTTGAAATTTTTCATCGTTTTCAGTGGAAATCTATTTGTTTATTTAAGAAATGTGCTTATAACTTGTTTTTACTAATTTTAATCCAAAAAATTGCTTATGTTCATTTGTGAATCAAAAGCCATCATCCTTAGATTGTGAATAAGATTGATTTAAGTAGTTTTGAGTTGAGTTTACATATTTGTGTTAAAATACCTCACAAGCAATATTTTAATGCTACTTATTTGAGTTTGATATGTGATATTCTCAAAGATGATGATTTGCGCACATAAGCTTGTTGGAAGTGCGTACACCAAGGTGTTTGATGAAATTATTGAATAAAAAATTGAATTTGAGTGATGACTTTAAACCAAAAATCAAATTTACCAACCTTATCAAAAATTGAACGGAGTAACGGCAAGGAACTAAGTAATAAACACCTAAGAAAAAGAATACCGAAATAATGCTAAGTGAAATTGATGCAAAATCGAGACAAGAGTTGAAATCTTTATTCTTAAATCAAATTTGCTCCACAATGGTGCCGATGAATGATGACAATCAACTCTCAAAATACAACGACAATCTTCTTGTATTAGTAGCACTTCAAAACACAAGAATCAACGAATCAAGATTAAGTTATGGTACTCTTTTTGAATGAAATGGAAAACAGATTTTATGCAAAGTTTTGACTAAAAAAATAAGGAATTTTATGTTGTGCTATGATTGTATATCATTGGGATGATGAAATGGACATTCCAAGGGTCTTATTTATCGATGATGAAAGGTTATAAGTGAAGTGCCGTGCCCCAAAAATCAACAACATTTGCCGAGGGTCGCAGCTTTTGTTTTAGCTGGCCGACACCCTTGCGTTGCTCGAGCGTAAAAAATGGAGACTTTGTCGCTAGCTTGTCGTTGGCCCGTCATTTAGTACCTTTCGTAGTCATTTA
>CAIGRT010195809.1:0-10600 GCA_903798405.1 Fraxinus platypoda | reverse complement strand
ATTATGTCAATTTTGAGTATGTCCTTCACTTGTTACCATCTAATAAAAATTTCAAGTTCAAATTAGATCTGCTGCTTATTCAAATTCGTGGTTATGCATTTTGCTTCAACTTCAAGAAGAGGGACTCTCGATATTTCAGTACAATTTGCTTTTATCTGGCCCGTTTTGGTCCATTTTTTAAAAACACATTTCTTGGAATTCACAATGTTTATCAACTTTACAATAAAAAATTCCATCAGTTTTATCAAATCTTTTCTTGTTCCCGAAGTAAAGGGTAGTCCAAGTCAACTTTGTATTTGATCACGTCCAATAATATCTCACCTACTACCTAATGTTATTCGGACAATGTACACCTACTTTGAGGGGGTAATAAGTCAATGTTTTAATTCGTGGAAAACGTAGTTACTAATCGAAAAAGTCTGCATCGGCGGTGTATTATATAAGCACAAAAGTTTGACAATCTCTATATCCAAATCTGTTCTTTTTTATTGTCGATATGAATGCAACAGTGAATCCCCCAACCGTCCAATTTGTATTAGAATGCTTTATCAAGCCCAAATACAGTTCAGAAGAGTCGAAGAAACCTGTGTATTTGGCACCATGGGATCTTATGATGCTGTCAGTGCATTACATCCAAAAGGGCCTTCTCTTTTCCAAGCCTCCAGGTTTTGATGAAATTCACTTAAGGATTTGCTGCAAAAGCTTAAAAAGTCACTCTCTCTCACTCTCGTCCATTTCTTCCCATTAGCAGGTTGCTTTGCGACTTTGCAACATGATGAGCCAATTAGAAAACTGATTGTATTTATTAATTGAATTAATTACATTCAGCTGCTATGCAGCTCTATATATAGCAGTGTAATGTAAGCAAAAATACATGATGATTAGTTTGCCAGGTGGCCTAACTGAATTGAGCATCTTTCCTCAAAATTAGGAAGTGTGAAATGCTGCATGATGAATTCTGTTTTACGGTTCAGGTAGGCAGCAATATTCCAACACCCCCCGCCCCCTCAAGGTGGAGTGTGTCTTAACTACTCCAAGATTGTCCCTTAGAAAGAAGAATCTTGAGTGAGTTAGGGGCTTTGTTAAAAGGTCTGTTATTTGATCAGATGATGGTATGTAGTGAATTTCAAGTTCTCCTTTTAGAACCTTATCCATGACAAAATGTACATCGAGTTCAATATGCTTAGTCCGTGCGTGGTAAACTGGATTAGATGCCAATGCTCTTGCACTGAGATTGTCACACCAGATCTTAGGAACACATTGTTGTGATATTCTTAATTCATTCAGCAAAGATTGAATCCAAGCAATCTCTGATGCACTGTGAGCTAACGCCCTATATTTAGCCTCCATGTTTGATCTAGCCACAACGTGTTGCTTCTTGGAACACCAGGAAACCAAGTTTTCTCCAAAATAGACACAATATCCTGCAGTTGACCTTCTGTCATCCAAGCAGGACGCCCAATCAGAATCTGCATATGCTGTTATGTCAAGATTTTCACTTTTAGTTATGACAATCCCATGATTTAGAGTTCCCTTCAGATATCTGAACACCCTTTTCAGCATTTTCCAATGAACATCAATTGGAGCTTGAAGGAATTGACTCAGTCTGTTAACATAGTAGGTAATGTATGGCCTTGTTTGAGTGAGATATTGAAGACCGCCAATTGCACTTCTATACAAGGTAGTCTATTCCATTGCTTTCCTTTCAGACTTAGAGATCAGCTTGCCAGCCACCATTGGTGTCAAGCTTGGTTTTAGGTGTTCATAGCCAAACTTTTTTAGCAGATCTAAAGCATACCTGCTTTGAGTCAAATACAGCCCAGTCTTGTCTCTATAAACTTGTATTCCCAAGAACTGACTAAGATTCCCCATGTCTTTGAGAGCAAAACAGGTATTCAGATCACTGATAAACTTCTGCAGCCTTTAACCATTGTTATCAGTTATCACAATATCATCTACATAGACTAGTGCAAATACTATCTCCTTTTCACTTTCCAAGAAGAACAATGAGCTATCAGCTTTCGATTGCTTGAAGTTCCATCCCAGTAGGGTGTTCCTTAGCTTCTCATGCCAAGCCCTTGGTGCCTGTCTTAGTCCATACAGGGCTTTATCCAATTTGCACACAAAGTTAGGATTTTCAGCATTTATGAATCCTTGTGCCTGATTTATGTAAACCACTTCATTTAGCTTGCCATTTAGGAAAGCATTGTTCACATCTATTTGTCTGATTTCCCAATCTTTAGTCACAGCAAGTGTTAATATAATTTTCAGTGTTGATGCCTTCACTACAGGGCTGAAAGTCTCTCCAAAATCTACTCCATGTGTCTGAAGGAAGCCCTTGGCAACTAACATTTCCTTGTGCCTTTGCACTCTGCCATCATCATCAAACTTGGGCCTAAACACCCATTTATTCCCAATTATCTTCATTCCTGCTTCAGGTGGTACTAAGGTCCATGTTTCATTCTTTACCAAAGCAATATATTCATCATCCATAACCTTTCTCCAGTTATCACTCTGCAGTGCCTCAATCACAGTTAAGGGCTCAGTTTCTTCAGTTCTCTCTAACACTTGATTCATATAAACCTTTGGTTTAAAGATTCCAGCTTTGCTTCTGGTAATCATTTGATATCCTAAATTCTGATTCCTTCCTACATCCTGAATATCTGTCTCAGCTCCAACATCATGTTCTTCTATTTGATTTGTGACCTCCTCATAACCAGTTTGTTTCTCCTGATTCATCTCAACATCATTATTATCTGCATTTATTTTACTTTCTCCTTCTATTTCGATTTCTTCATCTGAGGCACCTGCAGCAAGTGTTGCGTCAGAATGTGGTGTATCAGTGAGATTTTGAGGATTTTTATGACTGATGAAAGGAAGAAAGCTGTAGTGAGGTTCTGAGGTTTGTGGCTTGACTCTTTTGTTTAGGAACTCAGTTTTGAAGGGAAATTCTAGTTCATTGAAGATCACATGTCTGGACACATAAATTCTACCATTCGAGTTTAAGCACTTATAACCTTTGGTTGAATCCCCATAGTCAAGAAAGACACATTTTTTAGAGTGGAAGTCAAATTTGTGTTTCTGATATGGTCTCAGGCATGGATAGCAGGTACAACCAAATGTTTTCAATGTTTTATAATCAATCTTTATTAAATAGGACTTGAAAAGGTGACTTATGTTTGAGTACAGGAGTGAGAAGCCTATTGATTAAATATGTTGCTGCCTTAAAGGATTCCCACCAATAATATAAAGGCATTTCAGCTTGGGCAATGAGGGTTAAGCCCGTTTCAATAACATGCCTTTGTTTTCTCTCAGTCCTCCCATTTTGTACAGAAGTATAAGGGCATGAATGCCTGAGTTCAATGCCAAATTCAGATGCTACTTTGTCAAAATTTCTATACTCTCCTCCCCAGTCTGATTGAAGTGCTTTAATTCTGGTTTCTAACTTGTTTTCTACTAGCTTTTTGAAATGAATGAAGATATTTAATGCTTCAGATTTGTGCTTTATGGGGTATATCCAAGAAAACCTGCTATGGTCATCAACAAAAATTATGTAGTACTTAAACCCTGAAGTGGAATTTAGTGGTGCTGGCCCCCAGACATCAGTATGTACAAGGTAGGTCTAGAGGCTTTAAGGCATGTGATGAGGATAAGCTGAATGGTAGTGCATGAGATTTTCCAAGTTTACAAGATTCACAGAAGTTTGGGATTTCATTGACATTAGTAATTTTATTACATGACTTTAGAACTTGATTTAACACAAGATTTGAAGGGTGGCCTAGCTTCCTATGCCAAACATCAAGTTCTGACACAGACATTTTAGCACTATTGGTTGACTCATCACAACTTGAGCTCACAGTGAGGAAGTTGGAATTATTTTGAAGGTTTGACTCTAAAGCACTTGGTTCAGATTTAGCACTTGGTAGCCTCAACTGATATAGCCCATCCTTAAGCATTCCTTGCAGCAGTGTCCTCCTCGTTTGCAGGTCCTTTACAACACAGCAATCAGGAAAAAATTCTATGTAAACATTATTATCATTTGTGAGCTGTGAAACACTGATTATGTTCTTTTTAATTGAAGGTACATGTAGCAACTTATGCAAAGTGCGATGTTTATCTTTTGTAAGAATATCCCTATTTCCAATATGTGAAATTTGCAATGATGTACCATCACCTACTATTAGTCTCTCCTTACCTTTATACATTTTAGCATTGTGCAGCTTACCTTTATCAGAAGTTACGTGGTTGCTGGCACCTGAGTCTGCAAACCATACTGGATCTTCAAATATTCTAGGTGAAGCCACATATGCAGAGGGTGCTGGGCTGTTGTTTTGGTTGCTTTGATTGCCTGGTTTGCTGCCCATATATCTATCATCATAACTATTGTAGCACCAACTAGCAGAATGATTATTTAGGCCACAGATTTGACAAGCACCTCTACTTTCATTTTGCCTTCCAACTCTGCCTCTGAAGTTTTGTGACCTGCTGTTGTTGAAAACTCTGAAGTTTCTGCCATTTCCAGAACCAGATCTCTGTGCCAACTGCACACTTAAATGGCCAACACTCATTGATGAAAAGTTGTTTCTCACTTGGTTTAGATACTCAAGCCTACTATCAAATGTCATTAACACAGAAGATAACTCATGCCAAGATATGTCATCACGGCTATTCACCTGTACAACTATAGGTGTATATTCCTCATCTAATCTTGACAAAACTTGGGTCACAAGATCAGCATGGCTAATAGCCTTTCCAGCTATCTCCAAGTTGTCAGCTAGTTGTTTAACACTTGTCAGGTACTGATCCATAGACATGGATCATTTCCTTGTTCTTTGCAGCTCTCCAGTGAGGAACACCACTCTGGATTTGTTCAAAACTCCATAGCTTTCTTCTGTTGCAGTCCACTATTTGCTCGAGCTGTTACATCCCATAACTCTCATGACAATTTCTGGCATCATAGCTGAGTATAACCTTTCCATCAGCAGTTGGTCAGTTGAAATCCATCTATTATATTCTGGATTCTGAGTCATTTCAACGGCTTCTCCTTGTCCAACAACAGTTTGTGTTGCTAGGAATTCTAGTGGACACTCCCTTGACCCCAACAGGAAGCCATCAAGGTTATGTCCTTTAACTATGGGCATTACCATATTCTTCCATAGCAGATAATTGTTGCGGTCGAGCTTCACAGATGGAGTTTGATTCAGGTTCATTCCAATTGATGGAATCTGATTCACAACAGCTTCAGCTAATGGCAGCCCACTTGACTCAGTTGGACCGAATTGATTCCTTGTGCCGGTGTTAGCCATTTCAAGCTCTAATACCAAATTAGAAAATTGATTATATTTATCAATTGAATTAATTACATTCAGCTGCTATGCAGCTCTATATATAGCAGTGTAATGTAAGCAAACATACAGGATGATTCTAGAATTAGTTTGCCAGGTGGTCTAACTGAATTGAGCATCTTTCCTCAAAATTAGGAAGTGTGAAATGCTGCATGATGAATTCTGTTTTACGGTTCAGGTAGACAGCAATATTCCAACAGAGCCTCATCTTTACACTGTCTATATCGACTGTGTTCATAGTCCGGGGGCTAGATTTATTCAGGCATCGCTCGATTTGAGTGTCTATGATATTCTGTCACCAACTGATGTTCCCCTTGTTGTTCAATCGTTCTTTGATCATGATAGGGCAATCAATCATGATGGTCACACCTTGTCCTTGTTAACCATTCAAGTGACAGAACTGATTGATGGCGTATTCATTGGATGTTCAATTAATCATGTGGTTACTGATGGAACTTCTTTTTGGCATTTTTTCAATGCATGGTCTGAGGTTTTCAAAGCAAAAGTTGAGAACAATTTAACCATTTCTAGGCCACCTATTCACAAGCATTGGTTTCCTGAAGGGCACGGTCCAATTCTCATTCTCCCTTTTACTCATCACGATCAATTCACCAGTAGACACGATGCTCCTCTAATGAGGGAAAGAGTTTTCCACTTTTCTTCCGAGTCACTGGCAAAACTCTGAGGGAAAAGCCTACTCTGAATCCATTAACACCAAGATTTCGACTCTTCATGCATTGTCTGCTCATGTATGGAGGTGTGTCACAAGGGCTCGGGGATTTTTACCAGATGAGAAAACCAACTGCAGATTGGCTATCAATAACAGAACAAGGTTGAATCCACCCTTACCTAACGACTACTTTGGAAATTGCATACAGACAGTGAAAGCAACCACCACAGCTGGAGGGTTGCTAGGGAACGGCCTAGGATGGGCGGCTTGGCAGTTGCAGCAGGTCGTGATCAACCATACCGACAAGAAGGTGCTTGACTGGGTTGATTCCTGGATCCAAACTCACTTTATATATCAGCTCGGGTAATTCTTTGATACTTCAAGCATAATGATGGGGAGTTCACCAAGGTTTGATATGTACGGGAACGAATTTGGACTGGGAAAAGCATTGGCAATTCGCAGTGGATATGCAAACAAATTTGATGGGAAAGTATCATTATATCCAGGAATTGAAGGTGGGACAAGCATGGACTTGGAGATCTGCCTTCAACCACATTTCTTGAAAGCTCTCGAATCTGACCTAGAGTTTATGGACACAGTATGCTTCTAAAGTGTCTGTTTCTGTAGCTCTGCTAGAAGTGGCTTTATATTGTCAGAGATCAGTTTTCTTTCCCTTAAAACAATTGGCTTTCAAATTCAAAAAATAATTATAAGTTTTAATAAGTCCATAACCGTGATGAAGTCCATAAACAATTGGATCAATATTAGCACGAATCAACATTTTTGATCACGTGTTCTTCAATTCTTTTATGCTTCTACCTATATAAGATTGTTAGTTGAAAGTCACTAGTTCGGCCCTAAAATCACATAATAGGTGAATAATACGGAATTAAAATTAATAATTAATAAGCAACAAATCACTTTTAATTGTTTCTAGATGGTTAGTCAATCAATTCAATTTTTCTATGGTTTGTATCCCACAGTTATATAGAAAGCAGTAAATAACACAAAATATGATGAAGGAGAAAACCCTTAACTAGGTAAAAACTACAAGACCAAGCCAGTTGTTTTTACTATAGACAATGTAAACTTACAGTATGATCCAACCTAAAAAATCCACTAGACTCGCCGATCTAATTCTTACAATCTCCAAGTTCCGTTGGAACGTGCTTCACTCACACCTACTCCCTGAAATTGTCTATCTTATGTGGACCACCAAGAATGCCTTGTTCTTGTACTATTCCTGTGCTTGCTGTCCAACCACCCTCAATTTTTAGCAACTTTGAAAACTATTGAGAAAGTACCTTCTTGAATATAAATTTAGGAAGTGAGCGTTTTGGATTCTTCAATTTGATGTTTTCCCAAAGTGTGGTCGAAGGATCTCAAGAATGAAAAAGGATAAATCACAAATGATGAATGTTTTCTTGGATTTCTATAGATTGATATGAGGCAATAGATTAATAAACAACTACACAAAAAACGTGCAAGGGCTTGAGTATTTATAACAAAAGGTAGTTAGGTCGTTTAGGCCCATTAAAACTCGAACTAGGGTTTTCTCGAGAAACACTGTCGCTCGAGCGATAGCTTAGCAACAGACGAGCAACAGCTGAGCAGTCGTCAGTATTTTTGTCATAACTTTCTCTCTCGATATTCGATTGAAGTGATTCAAAATGAGTTAGAAAGCTAACTCAAAGGGCTACAATTTTTTTAGATTTAGCCTTATCCATATTCCAATGTTTTCTATGTGAAAAATGCATTGAAAATTGCAGCTGAGAATTTGGAGTATAATTTGGATTAAAATTTCCTTACATTTTTTTTAGGAACCTTTCAAATCAAATTCGATTTAAGAATAATGTTATGCAACACCTTAGTGTTTAGCGCGAGTTTAGGTGACATTGACCCTACTGATTCATTGTGAAATAAATCAAATGACATCTTAATGTTATTGAACAATATACTTGAGGTGATAGATAACTCTTAATTAATTAGCTAAACATGTCAATGATTTTCAGTTAATATCTGAATTCTTAAAATTGAGATTGCTATTTCCTCTCAATATTTTGGTATTTTGAGGAAGATTTCAGCAAAGTTAATTCAACTAGTGAACAACTAAACCATCCATTCTTGACTATTTGTTAAGAGATTTCATTTTTTGGGTCAAGGACTAAGCTTCAAGTATCAGTTACCAAAATACCATTATAAAATTGTACTAGCAAACCATTTATTATTATTATTATTATTATTATTATTATTATTATTATTATTATTATTATTATTATTATTATTATTATTATTATTTCAAAACCAAAACCAAGTAACTCTACTATAGTAAGTGGTAAGGTAGTCAATAAACTGGACATGCTATTGGATTTGTAATCCAGTTAGCAAATCCTAGTATGATTGGGTATCAGCCCAAATTCATTTTGTTTGACTTAGTACATGATTTTAGTACTTTTAAACAACTTTGTTTGATGTGAAGATGGGTATAAATCAGGCTCTTAATTTGTTTTCAATCTGGTAGGGAGGAATTGAAATTTGCAAAGACAGGAGGTATGAATATCTTTATGTTTTGAGTCCAACTATTGTAATGCAACGATGCCAATCAATAACCCAGTTATCTTTGCACAAGAGAGAGCACTTATGTCCTTGTTTGTTTGCCATTTTGTCCATATTATAATGAGTTTTTTGACCGTTGGAAGCCTGCAATTTATTGAAAATGTGAGATGTCAGTCAAAAAAAGGCCGGTGGGGTCACCAACAGTATAATTTCTTCTAAAATTGAGAAATAAAATGACAAACAAACATACGTGAGGTGATGGTGTTGCACATACTTTAACCTCTAACGTCCTTTTGCATTTTCAAGATAGTAGTTGTGTTGGAAAATGTTTGCTGATTTTGAAGAGGCCCAACTATATGCTGCTACTCTGGCCCAAACTTTTGGCCCAACTAACTGGTCTAACAAATTAGAAGAATCTGGAATTGTGAACTATATATAACTTCAAGGGTTTCTCTGCAATTATTAGATAGACTTTTGACTTTAGGTTTTAAGAGATATTTTCTCTCAGTTCACGTGCTGGTTGCCTTCGTCTTTTCATTTTACTCTCATAGAGCAGTGTTCTTTTTCATTGTTCTCTGTAAATTTGGTCTCCATTTTCTTGTGTGAATTTGTGAGATTTGAGAGTAGAATAATGAACTCGTGTGAGTTCATATGTGTAGTGGAAGGATTGTAAATATTTCTACTGGTTTTGTGATTTTTGTACTGCAACTCGTTCTTGCNATTTTTGGGCGATTTTAGTGGATTTGAGCTTATTCCTAACGGATGCTCAACGGGGATTAGGCGTTAGAAGTGGTCGTCGAACCTCGGGGCCTTTGGGCCGAAAAATCTTGTGTTATTTTTTTTGGTTGATTTATTTTCTGTTCTTGTTTACAAATCGAAACATAAAATCGTATTTGGGACCATCAGTAGTATCAGAGCTTAGGGAAAATTTTTTTTTTTCGATTTGAGTTACTGCTTTCAAATTTGAGTCGTTTTTTGGGCACAGTTTAGAGAAATTTTTTGTTTTCAGATTTGTTCAGTTTTGTTTACAAAAGTTCTGGTGTCTCGATTCTTTGAAATTTTTGTAGATCTTGAAATCTTACTTACAAGAATTGCTTAACTCGCCTTTGACTCGTTTTTGATCTGTTGTTTGGCTACCGAGTTCCTGTAAATCGGTTCAACTCACACTAAGTTTAGCGAGTTGGGTTGAGTCACACCGATTTGCCATTTGCAGTGTACATGAGTCATTTATCTTTGCAGTCAAGTATCACAGTATATATAACTGGTATTTTTAAAGATTTTGGAATCAATTTTTCTTTAAAATTAGGGTTTCAAGAATCTCCTCTAACTCTACCTTTGTCTAGGGGTCCCTGTGAGAACCCTAGAATCTGAGGGGATTAGGGCTTCGATTCAAGAAACCAATTCTTCACAAAAGTCTTTGAAAACGTTTTTCTTGCAATCGTGTAGATACTGCGATATTACAAATTCTTTAATTCTGTATTGATTTCTTGGTTATACTGTTGACCTGCACTAATACTGGAATTGATCTGTTCAAGGGTTGAGATTACTGTGTTTTGAATTTTCTTCGTTGGAGGTACATTTTTTAAAACTCTGTTGCTTACTGTGTGTGAGCATAATTGTATAGTCATTTCAATTTTATTGAGTAATCTGTGGATTATTCTTGCATACTACTGCCTAATAAAATTGGATTATCTGTTATTGTTGACTGTGATATATCTTTGGCTATATCATATCTGTACACTGATCACACTACTGCACACCATGACTTCTAAGGTAGATGTCCAAACTTGGGATGTCAAAGGAGACTTTAGTCTCTGGCGCCAGAAAATTAAGGCCCTTATGTTACAGTTAAAGTGTGCAAAGACCATTGATGAATCTTGGCCAGCAACCCTATCTCAAGATAGGAAAACAGAACAAGATGAATTGGCTTGGAGCACTCTTTTTATGCACTTATCTGATTCTGTGATTGGGAAAGTAGGAGAAACTAAGACTGCTGTAGAACTCTGGACTGCCTTAGAAAAACAGTACC
>CAIGRT010195808.1:3095-17160 GCA_903798405.1 Fraxinus platypoda | reverse complement strand
TAAGTACATCTCAACTAGGTTGACATCTATTTTTTTTCAAATTTTTTTTTTAAAAAAAAATTTCACGGGTCAGCGAGTTAACCGAGCCCGTGAAGGTACAACCCGCGAAGCCCGCGGGTCACACCTCTTTGACCCGTGAACCGCCCGCTCGGGTCACGGGTCGGCCCGCGGTCCCGGGTCGATCCAAGTCGATTTTCACGGGTTTGGTCAGTCCGTCCGTCTTGACACCTCTAGACTTATTCCTACCAAATATTTTGAAAAAACTACTGAACGACTTTACGGAGCCAGTGGTAAAAAACTCGACATTCAATATAAACTTTCAAAAGCACATGTTTGTCAAAATGATATTTGTTTCAAAAATATTTTCTATCTTGTTAAAGATCTTGATCAAGAGGTGATTCTTGGAACACCCTTTATTGTTCAAATTTATCCTTTTACTGGAGATACAAAAGGATTAACTACAAAATTTTTTGGAAAAGATATTGTTTTCAAATTCACAAATCCCCCCTCTTTTAAAGATGTTAATACTTTAAAAGATATTTCAATTTCAAAAATTGTTAATAATATTAATTTAAAGAAAACTCATATCAAATTTCTTCAAGACGAAATTCGATTTCAAAAAGTTGGGGAAAGATTATTAGAACCTTCAATTATACAAAAAATTTCAGAATTTCAAGACCGTATTGAGAAAGAAATTTGTTCAACAATACCAAATGCTTTTTAGGATAAAAAAAAAAAACATGTTGTTTCTCTCCCTTATACTCCAGATTTTCAAGAATCCAATATTCCTACAAAATCTCGTCCTATTCAAATGAATAAGGATCTCCTTGATCATTGTACCAAAGAGATTCAAGATCTCCTCGACAAAAAGCTCATTAGACCAAGCAAATCGTCTTGAAGCTGCTCAGCTTTTTAAGTCAATAATTCTGCTGAAATTGAACGAAGAGTCCCTTGTTTGGTTATCAATTTTAGACCTCTCAATTCTGCTCTTCAATGGATTCGTTATCATTTAGGAGTTTTCTTTCTAGAGTTAAACAGATTATTCAAAGCTGTCATCTTCTCCAAATTTGATTTAAAGTCAGGATTTTGGCAAATTCAAATCAAAGAAGAAGACAGATACAAAACTGGTTTTAATGTTCCTTTCGGACAATATGAATGGAATGTTATGCCTTTTGGTCTCAAAAATGCCCCATCTGAATTTCAAAAAATTATGAATGATATTTTTAATCCATTTCAAAATTTTATCATTGCTTATATTGATGATGTTTTAATCTTTNTGAATGGAATGTTATGCCTTTTGGTCTCAAAAATGCCCCATCTGAATTTCAAAAAATTATGAATGATATTTTTAATCCATTTCAAAATTTTATCATTGCTTATATTGATGATGTTTTAATCTTTTCTGAAAGTTTAGAAAAACATTTCAAACATTTGCATACATTCATTCATGTTGCAAAACAAAATGGTTTAGCTGTTTCGGCTAAAAAAATTGTTTTATGTCAAACAAAAATCAGGTTCCTTGGTCATATTATTTACTTAGAAACACTTACACCAATTCAAAGAAGTCTTGAATTTAGTAGTAAATTTTCAAATGAAATTTTGGACAAAAATAGCCTTCAAAGATTTCTTGGTTGTGTCAATTATGTTGGCGACTTTATCAAAGAGATAAGGATCTTTTGTGCCCATCTTTTCAAAAGATTGAAAAAACACCGACTCATGGAGTCACGAGTGTACTTTAGCTGTTCAAAAAGTCAAAAAAGCCATCAAAAGTATCCAATGCCTTTCAATACTTGACCCAAGTGCATCCATTATTGTTGAGACTGATGCGTCAGATCTAGGGTATGGTGGGGTTCTCAAACAGATTCCTTCCAAATCAAGCAAAGAACAACTGGTTAGATTTCATTCTGGAGTTTGGTCAGGTCCTCAAAAGAATTACTCCACTATCAAAAAAGAGATTCTGGCAATCGTACTTGTCATTTCAAAATTTCAAGATGACTTAATCAATAAAAAATTTATTCTCAAAACAGACTATAAAGCTTCAAAAGATGTTTTGCAAAAAGACGTGAAAAACCTTGTTTCCAAACAAATTTTCGCAAGATGGCAAGCAATTCTTTCTTGCTTTAATTTTCAAATTCTTTATATACAAGGTTCTTCAAACTTTCTTGCAGACTTTCTTACAAGGGAATTTCTCTAGAGAGAAAAAGAAGAGTGAAATATGAGTTCTTCAGGAAACAAGAAAAACAAAAAGAAAATTCAAATTCTTCTTGCTTCAATTGATGACTATATTCAAGGTTCCCACTCGGGATCAAAAGAGGCATCCTCTTATTCTCAAAAAACAACCCTTGCATCAAAAACCTTTCAAAAACCTACTCAAACAATTCCAGAACAAAAGCCTTCAAACTACAGAAAAGCCCTTCAAATAGGTTCTGGAAAACTCCCAGAAATCAACCCTCAAAAATCATTTTCTTACTTTACCAAATCAATTCATTTGCCCGTATTTGAAATGGAAACATCATGGGCTCAAAGATATTCTTCTTTAGAAGAACACCTTCAAGATTTCTTTCCTCAAAATTTTCGATTTTTACCCTCAAACATAAAAAAAACAAGAGAGTATTATGAGGCAATCCTTGTCAAAACAGGATCTGCTATTATTACTCATACTCCAAACAACAAGAATTCCAAGCACATTGATTTTTCAAAATGTTCTATCCAAAGGGTTTGGTCTTTTGAAGACTGGGGACTGCACCCTTGGGAAGAAAAAACGAATGAATATTTCAAAAACAGAATCATTCGAATCAAAATTCAATTACTTGGACTACCAAGAGGCGTGGTTCAATGTATTTTTCTTTAGACCAGTGACTCATTCATAGTTTATCATTTTTCATCAAAATTGTCCATCAAACTTTTCAAAATGGTTTCAAAATTGGTTCGAATATTTTGGAATTGACGAGACAGTTTTACCCAGTCTTACTCGTCAAGGTTTCGAACATTTCAAAAATGAGGCAAAAACCTTTTTGAAGTCTTAAGAAAATCTTTTGTTTCAATTCGCTCATTGTCTCAAAGTTTCATGGATTTTCTGCTGGGATTTCTTTCTAATTCAGAATCAAACTCCCATTGAATATCAAACATTTAACGACAAAAGAATTGTTCGACGTTTCAAAGTGAAATGGTGGTCAAAATTCCACAAAACAAATTGCTATCCAAAAGCAGCCAGTTCATGGATCCAAGAACAACAAAATTTTGGCATTCCAAAAATTTCTCAAAAAGAAGCTGACAAAAAGGCCGATTTTCTTACAGAAAAATCTAGATTATTGGCAATGTTCAATCAATGTTCTATTCTAGAAGAACTTCAAGCAGTTTTAGACAAAATTGCAGCTCTTACTGAAACATCTTCAAAAAGATCAAGTTCAAAATCAGGATCAAAATATTCTCTTTCAAATTCAGAAGATTATGAACAAAGCAATGAAGATATGTGCTTTGGATATGATATTAATGAATTAATTGAAGAAGAAACTCAAAAGAATTTCCCTGCCAAATAGCTACATGGACCCAGTTTTATTGATGAACTTAAAGAATACAGGGATCAAAAATCAAAAGAAATGCTTTTCAAGATGTGCCTGCCAGCAAATAAACTCTTTTTACCAGCCTTGCCGACACTTCAAAAGAAGACTTGACAAAAGCAACTTTATTCCCTTTTAATAAAGTCATCAGCTTTTTCAAAAAACTCGGAAGGAAAGGAAATTTTTCAAAGATTCTTCAAAATGGCAGACAAAAGCATTCAAGGTGGCAGACAAAAGTCAAAAGCAGAATTCATATCACCGAAAGACAAGATTCTTCAATTTACTTCAAAACATTTCAAGTCCGAATTTCTTCAGCTTTAAATTGGGAAACACTTCATTTGTTTTCCTCAAGTTGTGAATTGTGGGAGAAATTCCACTTCTAGAAAAGTCTGAAAATTACTTGTAATTTTTTGCTTTCTATCATTACTGTAATTTCAAAATTAATTTTCAATATATTGGTTACTTTCATAAATTGCGATTTTATCTTCTCCACAAACCATCCTGCAAACCTGGGCCTCATCTTCTCCACATTTCACACTACTCACACTTTTGGAATTGAACGGAGTATCACATTTATATTTTTTCACAAACTATATTTTCAGATATCTTGGTAACAATTGAGGTAAGAATACTTTGTGCAAGTGGTAAATTCTTATTTCTTGATATTTATATAAATTTTGATATGAAATATTATAAGGCATTCATGTCGATTTCTATGTTAAATCATTTGGGATAGACTGTTGATCAATATGCTAAATCCTGCGGGATAAACCGTTAGGTCGAATATGTAAATCCTACGGGATATGGAAATTTTTAAGAAATTCGTTGAGCTATTGGATATCGCGATCAATTTGCTCTAAGTTTAAGAATGTCGGTATGCTATGCCATTTTATATTCATATCATATTAATAAGAATATGCACGTATTTTTACTGACTGTTTTCAAAATACTCACCCTTACAATAACTTTTCATATTAGAACGGGTTGTGTGGACGCGTGGAAGATTGACTGAGTGATGCTCATGGGGTCGTCAGGTAAAAAAAAAAAATTTGAAATGATTATTGCAAATTTTTATTTTAAGAATAAATTTTATGTAAAATTCCGTGCACGTTATTTTAGTAGTTTTGGCGTTCGACCCTTGACATCCCATGTTGAATTGAATTTGACAAATTTAAAATCTTCGTATTTAAGATTTAATTATATATGTATATACCATACATTACAGTTTGGTATCAGAGCCCCAGGTCTACCTTTCTATAGATTTTTTATTTATGTGGAAAAATCGTTATATGTGAATGTGAGTTACGTGCATAAATAAATATTCTTTGAATAATAAATTATATTGAAAACTTAGTGGTCTACATGAATCAAAATTATTTTATTTTACTTTTTTTCCGTGGTTCCATTTATGAGTCAGCAGCATGTGATTTTTTTTATGGCAATCCGTTTTCGAATTTACATTAAATAGACTGTTAGAATATGTAAATGCTCATAATGTTTAATTATTAATATTTTTAAAGGGAACTTAATTGCATGATTAATAAAAGTAAGTGTATCTGTCTAAGTGTAAATTTTTACAAATTTGATATTAGTATTGATCAATTTATATTATTATTACACGTGTAACTCCTTGTAGTATTGTATGGGAGATTCCATTATGTTGAGTTTAAATTCTATTTTGGATTTGGCCACATATATTTGATTTCTTTTAAGGTTAAATGTATGTATCTGTACCTATTCACAGAGTTGTAGTCCTCATATGGATTAATAGTGTGATGTCAAAATAAATTTTAGTAAACAAAAACAATGACAACTCTAAGCATTGAAAAAATAAATTATACAGTTGGTTGAAATTTCGGCTATTGGTGCACTAGTTGATATGAATTCAAAGTCGCATTGTCCTGGTAATTTTTATATTTTATGACAGGAAAAAAAATGTAAGTTTGAGTAGTAAGATTTAAAAAAAAAAAAAGGTGTCCACATGTTTATTAATGGTTCTATACGTGATAATATTTTTTTAAAATAAGACCCATGGCATTTAACGATCGTCAATCGACTACCGTCCAATGAATCCAAGGTATGGATGAAATGTTATGTTTTTTTAATTTTCAAACATGATTTATGTATCATTTAAGCTTAAATTCATGAAATGTTTATAATTGAATGTCTAGAATGAAATATGTTATGCATGTTATTATTTTGTTTTAATATACATGAAGGTATACGGATTAGCAATTATATTAAAACCCCAAGAGCATAACGTATACTACGATATCACTAACAACGACATGGCTAGAACTTATCAGATCACTAGAAAGACCACAGCTTGTAGAGCAGCGTTGAACCGTAGGTTCATCATACAGTCCTATGAGAATTACGTGAGTGACCTGACTCGTTCGCTTGCCGAACACGTGCAAGACATCTATGAGAGATGTATGGCAGCTCTGAATACAGGATTGGAGATCACGCATATTGAGGCTGTGAATAACCTCATACACTCATTTTCACCTCAATGGGAAGACATGTGAGTTATGGTTAGGGATGAGATGCTACAAGGTAACCCTCCAGAGCATCCAAATATGATAGAGTTCAATATATATTGTCAGACCCTTCTAGATAGGTGGAGTGAGAGCTTAGAACCTCAACCGGAGATAGTAAATGAGCATGTGCCCAAATCCGAGCCAGAACCTTAGTTTGAATCGGACCCGGAGGAAGATCCTGAATGGGAGCGTGAGGATGACTTTGGGTTGGAGTTAGAGAATGATCATGAGCATGAACCTGAGTCACTGGTTGAGATAGACATAGAGTCCGGGCCTGAGGCAGAAGACTCCTCCGAAGATGAAGCTCCGCCAATGAAGATTCGCAGGATTCATAGGAATTAGAAACTTAGATTCTATTCCTTTGTTCTAATTTGAATAGAATCTAAGTTTCTAATTCATAGGAGTTAGAGAATGATCATAAGTATGAACCTGAGCCACTAGTTGAGATAGACATAGAGTCCGGGCCTGAGACAGAAGACTCCTCCGAAGATGAAGCTTCGCCAATGAAGATTCGCAGGATTCATAGGAATTAAAAAATCAGATTCTATTCATTTTGCCCCAGACTGCAAGGTATACCCACCTAAGAAAGACTATGAGCAGGGCAAGAAAGTGAACGTCAAAGTCTTTGCTTTAACCCAGGGAGAGGCAACAAAGGATCCGAACATAATGGCAGGTATTCTATCAATATCGGAAGTACCTACATATGTTCTTATAGACTCAGGAGCTACTCATTCATTTATAATCATGTACTGCATGTGAAAAATTCGATAGTGTTCTAGAAATTTCCATTCCATTCGGTAGAATTTTGAACACCATTCAGATCACTAGGGCAGTAAAGTTAGAAATGAATGAAAAAGAATTTATGGCTAATCTATACCTTCTAGATATGAAAGACTTCGATATTATTCTAAGAATGGACTGTTTGGAAAGCAATCGTGCAACCATTCGATATTTCAAAAAAAAAAAAGTAATTTTTCGAAATCCTGGAGATGAAGAGTTTCTATTTTTCGCCGTACGAGTTAAGTCTTTACCACATCTCGTGTCAGCCATGAAGGCAGTAAAGATGTTAAAGAAAAGATCTTGTTAGGGATATCTAGTGAGTATATATATGGAACTCAACAATCGGAGCTCACTATTGGTAATGTATCGCTTGTATGAGATTTCATTGATGTATTCCCTGATGACTTACCTGGCGCACCACCTGATAGGCAATTGGAGTTCACAATTGACCTCGTACCTGGAGCAACTCCAGTATCTAAAGCTCCATACAGGATAGTGCCAAAAGAACTACAAGAATTAAAGATACGGTTGCAGGAATTATTGGATAAATGTTCATCCAACCAAGTATATCTTATTGGGGTACACCGGTTTTGTTTGTGAGGAAAAAAAGATGGATCGATGAGGTTGTGCATTGATTATAGCGAATTGAACCGATTGACTATCAAGAACAAATATCCCCTTCCTTGGATTGAAGACCTCTTTAATTAACTGAAGGGTGCAACAGTATTTTTTAAGATTGATTTGAGGTCAAGCTATCATCAGTTGAAAGTGAAAGCAGATGACATTTCAAAGACTGTATTTAGAACTAACTATGGTCATTACGAGTTCACGGCAATGCCCTTTAGAGTAACAAATGCTCCTGCAATATTTATGGATTTGGTAAATAGAGTATTTCATCAGTATTTAGTTTAATTTGTCATTGTCTTCATCGATGACATTGTATTCAAAGAATAAGGATCAACATAAAGAACAACTCAATACAGTGCTGGAGATACTACGATGGGAGAAATTGTATGCTAAATTCAAGAAATGTGAATTTCGGCTTGATCGTATAGTTTTCCTAGGCCATGTGGTTACAGCACAAGGAATTGGAGTAGACCCTACTAAAGTTAAAGCGGTAACCACTGGTCCAGACCAACGAATGTAGGTGAAGTTCGTAGTTTCTTGGGACTAGCCGTTATTATCAGAGATTCATTGAGGGATTCTCCAAAATAGATGGGTCGATGATCCAACTAACTAGGAAGGGCGTAAAATTTCATTGGACTGGGAAGTATGAGAAAAATTTTCAAAAACTGAAACGGAAATTGGTTACAGCTCCAGTTTTAGCTATACTAGAGGGTTCAGATGGATTCGTTATATACAGTGATGCTTCCAAACAAGGTTTGGGATGTTTACTGATGCAGTTTGAGAAGGTGATCACGTACGCCTCAAGACAATTAAAGTAACATGCGCAAAACTACTCTACGCATGATCTAGAGTTGGCGACGGTAGTTCATGTTCTAAAAATATGATGTCACTACCTTTAAGGGGGAAAATACGATATTTATATTGATCATAAGAGCTTGAAATATTTTTTCAATCAAAATGATTTGAATATGATGCAGAGAAGGTGGTTATAGTTAGTTAATGATTATGACTGCACTATCCATTACCATTTCGGTAAGGCTAATGTAGTCGCAGATGCTCTCAGTAGGAAGACAGTAGGACAACTAGCAGTTTTACCCACAACTCAAGTGCAGTTGATAAAGGAGTTCGATAAATTAAAATAAGAAGTTGTCATTCCGCCAACTTGAGTTACTGCAAGGATTGCAGCATTAAAGATTCAATCTACTCTTAGGAATCGAATCAAGGATGCTCGGACAATGACCCATTTTTTAGGAAAATCAAGACGGAAGTTGGTACAAGCAAAAGAAAGGGTTTTGCAATAGCAGATGACAATGCTTTGATGTTCGAGGAAAGGTTATGTGTACCAAAGGATGAAAAGATAAGAAAAGAAATATTAGAGGAAGCTCACTATGCCCCGTATGTTGCACATCCTCGGGGGAACTAAAATGTATCGAGACCTTCGCGATATATTTTGGTAGAGGAATATGAAAAGAGGGATTGGTCTCCTTGTTGAGAAGTGTATAGTATGTCAACAAGTTAAAGCACAACATCAAATGCCATCAGGGCCATTAAATCCACTGGAAATTCCGGAGTGGAAATGGAAGCAAATAACCATGGATTTTGTTGTAGGTTTTCGAAATCAACGAAAGGACACGATGCTATCTGGGTGATTGTGGACATGTTGACAAAGTCAGCTCATTTTCTTTCGATAAGAATGAACTACAGTATGGATCAATTTGTCCAATTATATGTTAAGAAAATTGTTAGGCTGCATGGAGTTCCAGCACTATCGTCTCACATCGAGATCCAAGATTTACTTCCAAATTTTGGAAGAGCATGCAGGGAGTTATGGGGACAGGTATCGTCTGACATCGAGACCCAAGATTTACTTCCAAATTTTGGAATAGCATGCAAAGAACAATGGGGACAAGGTTGAATTTCAGCACTGCCTATCATCCTTAATCTGATGGACAGTCTGAAAGGAATATTCAGGTCTTAGAAGACATGCTTCGGGCATGTGTATTGGATTTGGGATGTAGTTGGGAGTCACACCTATCATTAGTGGAGTTTGCATACAATAATAGTTTTTGGGCTACTATTGGCATGGCTCCTTATGAAACTCTATACGGTAGAAGGTGTAGATCCTCGGTTCATTAGGATGAAATCGGAGAAAATCGAATTTTAGGTCCAAAAATTATTGCAATGACAGTACGAGCAATTGATAAAATTAGAGATAGAATAAAATCAGCTCAAAATAGATAGAAAAGCTATGCAAACCAACGAAGAAAGTCGGTAGAATTTGAAGTTAGTGAGAAAGTGTTTCTTAAAGTTGCACCAATGAAAGAAGTTCTTAGATTTGACAAGAGGGGAAAGTTGAGATCTCGATTTATAGGTCCTTACGAAATTCTAGACAGAATTGGGAATATAGTGTACCGTCTAGCATTGCCACCTGGACTATCGGCAGTACATAATGTATTCCACGTATCAATGTTTAGAAAGTATGTACATGATCCCAAACATGTGATAAGTTACGATTCATTGGAAGTACAAAAAGATCTAACGTATGAAGAGACTCATTTGGAGATTACCTTTTTATATTCCCCTATAACCATTTACATAAAGATCCACGCGTCCACACGACCCGTTCTACAAGTACATACTCATTTACAAAATACATTACATAATTGACGTGTGGCACGCATCTATCGGTAGTCCACAATTTTTGACTTTTCCACACTTCATATCCACGGTCGGATTTCTTCCACATGTGCCTATGTAATTCATTATGTACANATACATTACATAATTGACATGTGGCGCGCATTCGTCGGTAGTCTACAATTTTTGACTTTTCCACACTTCACATCCACGGCCGGATTTCTTCCACATGGGCCTATGTAATCCATTATGTACAATAATTATGTACATATAGATTTATCCTTAAAATTATTCAAACCTAAACATAACATTCACTTTAATTGATTTAAAATTTGATTAAATCCATTAACCAATGAAGATTAATTTCATTAATCCTAAGGTGAAAATGTTTTTAATTTGTATAACTTACATGTTTATACCTGAAAATACATTTTCAATTCAGGTAAGTTACGTGTCTATAGTGGAAATATATGTGTGTGTGTGTGTGTGTGATGAAGTGATTTTCTTCTACCACAAATTTTATGTTGTACACATTTCACACCAACACTTTTTGGAATTGAACAGAGTATCATATTTATATTTTTTCACAAACTATATTTTCAGATATTTTGGTAACAATTAAGGTAAGAATACTTTGTGCAAGTGGTAAATTCCTATTTCTTGATATTTATATAAATTTTGACATGAAATACTATAAGGCTTTCGGGTCGATTTCTATGTTAAATTCTTCAGAATAGATAGTTGGTCAATATGTTAAATCCTACGGGATAGACCGTTAAGTCGAATATGTAAATCCTACGGGATATGAGAATTCTTAAAAAATTCCTTGAGCTATTGGATATCGCGATGAATTTGCTCTAAATCTAAGAATGCTGATATGTTATGCCATTTTATATTTATATCATATTAATAAGAATATGCACGTATTTTTACTGAGTGTTTTCAATATACGCACATTTACAATAACTTTTCATATTAGAACGGGTCGTGTGGACGTGTGGAAGATTGACCGAGTGATGCTCATGAAGTCGCCAAGTAAAAAAAAAAATTTTGAAATGACTATTGCAAATTTTTATTTTAATAATAAATTTTATGTAAAATTTCGTGCACGTTATTTTAGTAGTTTTGGCGTTCGAGCCTTGACATCCCATTTTGAATTGAATTTGACAAATTTAAAATCTTCATATTTAAAATTTAATTATATATGTAATTTCTCTTTAAAATTGTTGAATTTAAAATTTATATATCAAATTCCAATATTTATACAGTAGTGTTAAATTCCGTATAAATTAGATAAGAATAATTTGGGTAACACTTCAAATCCAAATTAAAAAAAAAACCCATAGAATATCAGGTTGAGGGATAGATTGTTAGAGGTAATAATATAGAAAAAAGATAATAATCTTTAGCCTTACGGATCTATGTACCTTATTTCACTTGCCAAGAAAGCATTTCTACATGACTCCCGTGTGTTTCCAACAAATTGTTTTTAATTGGTTGATAAGTTCTGCTTGTTAGTAATTACAAAGTATTTTCACATTAGAAACATGACGAACAATTGATAGGGATAAAAACAGAATTGAATTATACCTTTAGTATATTGTCGTGCCAAATGGGTAACAAAGAATTTATGGAAAAGCTAGTCAGAATTATATGACGCGTCATCGGTGCTTAACATAAGATGAATACATGTACTCATCAGATCATTCTCATGGTGTGTTCTTGGAAATTTCGATGTCCATACCAAGAAAGGGAATAAATTGTGTTACCATTTGATTTTTCAACAGCATGGAGTCATGGACACGGTAAGAATAATTGGTCAATTTTTCTTTTCCTCACGGTTCAGTCATTTTCTCAAGGCATAATCCCCTCACTAGGATTTGGATTAATTCTGCTGCCATAAGACAAAATCAAACATAAAATGGAACTCAGAATAATATGGTGCCATACACATGTTTTTAAACTGGTGGATCGCACTAGAAAAAGGATAAGGCGTCACGGGTTAAGGATTCAACTGAAATCAAATCAATTGTCAAAATTAATTAAATAGAATATAAATAAACGTGTGTGCGTAAAATATGTTTTGAGTGTTATGTTATATATTAATGATCTTTTTCATACAGATTTTTCGAGAATAAATTTTGTGAATATTAAATTTTTTGAAGAATATGAAGTTAAAAAGTAAGGAAACGTTATGAGTTCATATGTAAAATTATTTTATTGGGAAAATGTATGAAACAAATGACTTTTAAAGAAAATACTAGATCAAACTGTTTTACAAAATTGAAAACAGCAAACCAAGCCCTCTTAACGTTTTGCAAGTGATACTAATGAAAAATCAACTCATGTTCGTGAAATATATGTGTGTGCGTGTGTGTGTGTTTCTTCCTATCTGCAGAATAAGCTTCAAGGAACAAGACTACTGGACATCGATAGGGTTATACCATTGGTTAATATTTATGATTACAATCCATGGGATCTTCCAAGTAAATAAATTCTTTTGTTACGAATTCTTTTTTTTACAAAAGGTTAATTAATTTGCACAATGGTTAAGATCATTTCTTTCGCGCTATTGTTACCCTAGCTTATTACAAGGATCATCATTATTCACATTTCTTAATCATATATTTTAGTTTTTAAGGCTATGTATATAAACAAAATCTAAATCAAGATCATCCAAAATTTTCTTGACTTCTAGAATATGTATATTCAGCATTAGGTTGTTTTGATCTCTTGTAGTGAGTGCATTAAATCGATGTTCTGGGGGAAAAAAACACAGAACTTGCAGGAGAGCGTTACCGTGGAGATACGGAACAATGGTTTTTCTTCGTTCCAAGGCAAGAGAGAGTAGCCCGAGGAAGACCCAACTGACTCACAGCACTAGTATTTTGGAAAGCAACCATGGCTCTCCTAGTTTTTGTATATTCTTCGCAAGATCGAATAATTGGTAAGAAGAGAACAATGGTTTTTTATGCAGGAAGATCTCCACATGGAAGAAAGACTGTGTGGAAGATGAACGAGTACAAAGCAATTGAATTTGCTGAAGCTTCCTCTTCAACTGCTGCAAATCGACAGGTCTTAGAATTTTTAATTTTATTCCGTAATATGCAAAAGCTGAAATTTTATTGTCAAAGGAATAAAGGGTAAAGCATTTTATTGTGAGAATTGTCAAAAAGAAATGAAATGGCCTAAACCCCTTAAAAATTAACTAGATTATATTTCATATTTATCCTCGTAGCTCTCATGAAATCTGTTTTTTTGTTCAAGATATCGGTATGGACTCTAATTTAGTGTTTCTTCTCCTCTAAAACTGCGCCGTCAACTCGTCTTAAAAGAATTTGATACCTCTAATTTCATGCAGATATGGGAAGAACTCAGTTTATGCCATGTGTACAGAAAAACAAAAAGAATATGAGCGTTTGACAGAAGGCCACCACCAGATGAAGTGGCGCTGCACCACCAAAATGTGGCAACGATAGATAACCAAATATAGGTTATCTTAGATTCATGATCAAACTCCTTAAGTTCTTAATTTTTCCAAATGAATTTAGAAATATGAATCCGATAACAACGGAATGTATCATTATGAGATATACTTGACAGTTCGATAGGTACTTGTTTATATGTGAAATTTTGGATGGATAGTGAGTCACAGGATGCAATATTTGACTTTTTTCCTAGTAAGGGAGAGAGGTTTTGAGAGTATTGGTGAAGTACATATGAGTTATTTTAAAACTTTTTATTCAAGTTGAAGCAGTTTTAAAGTTGGAGCAAATGCCAATTAATAACCGAGGCCAAATGCCATTAATTTTTCAATTAAACTTATTTGTCAGAAAGAAAATGCTACCCTTGTTGACAAATACTCGCAGGGGAGTGGGACTCATGTAAATGAAAAAAAACCAAAAAAAAAAAAAAAAAAAA
>CAIGRT010195800.1:0-13817 GCA_903798405.1 Fraxinus platypoda | reverse complement strand
CCCTTAAGCACAGACCTATTTTTAAATAGGATTATGCTGTTTGTACACCAGGTGTACATACACCTCTCTCACATGAATAGTGTGCGCGAATATTTTATTGTGTGTGGGACCCCTCTCCATGTGAGAGAGGTGTAAAAGATTGTGTGAAAGATTATGTACATGTAGCATGATTGATGAAAATAACTACCTTTAAACATTAAAAAATATCGAGCCGACGGTCTCAAAAGATAAAGATGCTTATCTGTCAAATTTCTACGCAACAACGATTGTACAGAAATCCAGACACTAATCCCTAGATTAATACAGTAAGGTAAAACCCATATAATAAAGAATTAGTCTATGTGTACACCACAAGGTGTACACAATGTTTCACACCTCCGGGGGTACACATAGCATTTCTCTATAATAAATCCTCGCGTAGATAAAATCATCATTGTTAAAGCAACCGAATTACCAATAAAAATCAACAAACTGAAACGATGGCATAAAACACGAACAAGAAACAAATAAATTTCAAAATTTATTCGATAAAACATAACAAGATTAATGTAAAACGAATAAAAATAAGTTAAAAAAAACTTACCTCTGGGAAAGGAAGAACTGGGAAATTGATATTTATGGAGTAACAGATCAAATTTAAGAGGTAAAGAGTAGTAGAAAAGACGAAAGAAGGGTCCATCAGATTGTAATTAACAGAATGAATTACTGCTACACGTAGCATAAGCAAATGCAATCAATCAAAATCAATCTACCCACCGAGTGAGTCATCGATACCCTCCTTTGGTCCTTTCTCGGGTTGTATTGTATCTGTTTATTTTTGAAAACTACATTTTTATCTGTTGTGATTAAAAATCCAAAAAAAAGGTAGTAACAAAATATATGTTTCAGGTAGGAGAGTATAGCGTAAAAAATTTACAAATTTCATCTGTTATCTTTTGTTCTGGATTAGTTTTTTAAGAATATTAAAAGCTTTTCTATTGCGACGCAATATTGCATTTTATAATAATAGTGTGACAACTATGTTTTTCACTTTAGCATGATATGGGTGGGTCGTATTTCACCTAAACTACACAGTGATGCGTCACAAAGTCTTTCCAAGCAACTACGAGAATTAAAATCAAATTTCTAGTAGATTTTGATAAAAGTTGATGAAATGTGTGGTTAATAAGTTGTGAGATTCATAAAATATGTGATTGAAATCAATTGTCGACTTTGACTTAAATTAAAATCTAAATTTTAATCAGTATCAAACATGGGCTAAATTTATCCAGGTACATTTTTTTGCATCATCATAGATATTTCTATTTCATCAAGCCTACTTTCGAGATTATGCTGATTCGAACACCTTCTTTGAGAGTTGAAACTTATATGGCAAGGAATTTCGTTACCTTGGGATGGATATGTATAAAAGTCGTCATTTAACCTAGGAGAGCCAGAAGTCTACAAACTAACAGATTTCATCTTATTAAGAGTGTTCAGACAAAAATATTGGTAACTTTTAGGAGTAATAATGGTGGATCTGGAAAATATATAGATAATAGCTATGAATGTATAAATGGAATTAATATATGACTTTGATCGAATAAAAAAGTAATTTTTAGTAACTTTTATGTTTGAAGAATTTTGGATTAATTTTTTTAAGAACGGTAAATGTATGTTTATTGTCACACGACAATATAATATTATAGTAACATGACAATTTATGTTTACAAGTTTAGCACGATGTGAGTGCTATTGCATAGGAAATGTTCAAATTCAATCTCAGGGAACAATGAAACTTCACAAAACTTTTGCACGTCTATTTCACAGAGTCTCACTCCTAAACGAGCTAGATCGTAACACCTCTGTTTGGATCAAAACTTACTCGACACCCTTAGTACCGTTATAGTTATAACCGTTGTTCACCGGGAGCTTGAGTCATCACTCCTTTGTCATCAAATTACCAACTTTCTTCAAGGATATGTCTCAATCTCCACATAATTTCTCAAGACTTCGTGAAGATATTTGTAAAACAGTTGCCCAAGCTTGGTCATTACTATCCCTTCATGATGAGACACGTCTTCTCTCAACGTTATGGAGACGTAATTTAGTGTTGCTAGACTCTAAAAATAGTGCAATGTTAGATTATTTTGCATTACATTAGAAGGTGAGTATGGAACTAGAATGACCCACATTTACTCATTTAGCGCCTGTTTGGTAGTTTTTAATTTGAAAAAAACTATGTTTTGACAATATTTTTTGAAGAATGCGTGGTTAAAAAGTAAATAAAAAAAGAATTTACATGTTAAATATTTTATTGGGTAAATGTGTGGTTAAAAATGAGTATGAGAAATAAATTAAAAAAATTAAATAAAAGGTTACCAAACAGGGCTTAGATGGCCGAGTGGGACTGATTTTTGAATTGTCTCGAGCTGAGTAGCCCACCGCTTCCGTCCTCATGGAACGTAACTGTTAACTTTCTGAATAAGGTTTGAATAGTTAGTGGAAACCTCTTATTTGTCCATGACAAAAGAGAAAAGTTAACAGAAATAAAGTAGCAATATATTGTGTTTCTGCATGATTTTGATTTACATATTATTATTAAAATGAAGAAGATGGGGGGCTTTGGTGCACTAATGACTGCAAAACAGATGCTAATCCCGGGCCCAGCCGTATTATCTAATCTACTATTCGATTCTTTTTGACCAAATTCAGGCCTCCATTTCTCTGTGGAGCAGACACGTTGCTTTTCTTTCTCACTGCAATTCTACTTTTTTTCTTATATATATTCTTCCACCTTCTTAACTCTTCCTTCAATTCCCAACTGCAGTTTAGTTTCATTTCATCTGAATTCTTGAATATGGATAATCAAATTATGTCAGAAAATGTTGGCAGCCATCATAATAGACGTAGTGAAAGTGAGGTTCTTGATATTTACCCACTCAGCTGTTACTATTTTGGCTCTAAAGAAACCACCCCATTAAAGAACGAGACTTTATATGATCGCGTCCTTCGTATGAAAGCCAAGTATGTTGATTTTTATCTTTATCGTAAAGGGCGGTTTTCTGGTTTCTTTCTTTATATTCTTACTTCGCTTGTTTTCCTCCCAGTTATGATGCCTATGGAATGAGGAACTGTGTAGCAGCTGTAATTGTGGTCAGTTTTCCTTTCTTTCTTTCTTTCTTTCTTATTATTATTGATGATTACATATTGTTCTGTGTGGAAACTGAATATCTGATATGACTTGTTAAAGAGGGCTTATTGATTTGAGAATTATGCCTAGTAATTTGTTTGTGAAAAGATAGTGTTAGAAATGGTGAAATAATGTTTCTGGCACAATTGAAGGATATTACTGGCCGCTGGTTTTCAAGCCCATGTTCTGAATCAATTCATATAACTCAAAATACTATGGATACTGAATTTTTTTGACTAAGATAATGTTTGATTCCCATTTTTCCCAAAATACATTTTTCTATCTCTTCTTTTCAACCACACATTCTTCATTAAAATAATATTACATGCAAATAAAAAACTTTTCATTTTTTTTAATCACATTCTCCAAAGACTCCTAAATAAATTTATCAGTATGTAATGATGCTTTGCGAAAAAGATTAGTTGATCAATAGGTCAACCGCAGTGGGTGTACCTGATATCTCAAAGGCAGCTCCTGATGTCGAATGTTGTTGGAGTCATGTTTTTTGAATACTTATTGAGCTTCAGCCTCTGAATTCCAAAACATAACTTTCCGATTTAGTTTGTTCAGGCGTTTGTCATTTGGACAACTGCTGATTCTTGATCAGGGTAAATGTTTCCAAAATTACTTTAGCTTTTTATAGCTTTAGCTGATATTTTCTTTTGCATTTTAGGTTTCACATAGTGTTAAGCTTATTGAACTTTAGTGTTTTTTTCTGTCTTTAATTTGATGTGATACTATGCAATGAACTAAGGGCAAAAAATAGATTAACTAATAACCATGAACACCATTGTGTTATGAAGTTGACATCAAGCTATGTTTGATTATGAATGCCAGGGTTGCAGTACTTAGTGTGATTTTTGTTGCTTAAGTTTAGTTTCATATACAAGTCGCAACGTTAATATTCGTTTGCCTGTGCTAAAGAATGCACCAAGCTGCAATAATGTCAATGCGGATGCATCATAATGAATTGCTGGTTAAGTACTATAGCATTTTTCCTTTTATTAAAGCAATAATATGATAATAGTCCCCATTATAAGATGTAATTACTTCATTGACCTTTATTTTTGATAAATTATATTAGTTCCGAGTATCAGATCCATGTCCACTACACTCTTCAGTGATTTTGCACATTAGGCATGAACCATCTGTTCTTCAATTTGCTCTGCCTTTTAACATAGCAAATTCAGTTGCTGACCTGATATTCAGGCCATTTGGTTTCTTTAGCATCCTTTCATTTTATGTGCTTAAACAGAGATAATCCAAGTACTAGGAGGCTTCAAGGAATCATCATTTCTTTTATAATTCTTATGACAATTTTCCAATGGATCTAAGAGTTTACTTCAAAATCCATTTTATTTCCTAAACTCTCTACCATATTAAGCTATATAAAGTATGAAAAACTTAAATTTTAATTTGTTAAAGGACTTCAGGAATCGTGCTTAAAGTTGACATTGTTTTTCGAGTAAAAACCTAACAGGTCCTTTAGAAGATATGTTTTCCTAGATTTGCCATGTTTAACTTATCATTGGTGGACTAATCACATGCAAAAAGGATTTGGTCTAGGTGGAAGTTTTGTGCGAAAAAATTGATAAAATACTGAACGAAATGAATAAATAATAATGTATAAATGGTCTAGCAGTTCTTTCGTGGGTCACAAATTGGTCTAGTTAGTTAGTTTGAACATCGACAGCATTGAAAAATGTAAGAAATAGACTCTCGTTTCCTTTGTGCCCAATAGAAAGTCACGATTGACGTATTTCCTTCTTGCCTGTTGGTAATATTTGAAATCCAATAATTTATAGATGGTATTTCTCATCAAAGTATTTTTTTCCCCTTCTGCATCTTGTTCTGTGAAGCAAAATGAGTTAATAGTATGGAATAATGCTATGCAAGCAAATCCAGTTAACCGAATAGGTCCCCAACCACGGGTGTAGCTTATTGTCTTTAGGTTGCCCCTAAGGGCTTATTAGACTCCTTCAATTAGCAGATGTAATTAAAGAGACTAAATTGCCTTTGAGCTTTGGCCTTTAAATTCCCCAAATATAAGTTCTTGGGTGTCTCTGTCTTTGGAACAACTATTGCTAATTGATAAGGTACACTTCCCAAACATGCTTGTAAAACACTTTAGGTAATATCCATACCTATATGCACGCTTAGGTATATACATTGTTCGATTCTATTGCTTAATTTGTTTTATATCTATGACATGAAGCCTCTGACCACCAAATTAGAATATTTATTTGCCAGCAATAGAACCAACCAGACTATAACGACGACAAAGGGATCCATCGTGAAGAAGTGTTGCATTATATATATTATTCATCTCATAGAAACAATATTCGTTGCTAGTTCTATTACCAAATGTACTTTATTCATTAACCTTCAGTTTCATAAGTTACATTAGTCCTAAGTAAATGAGTATCCTGCAATCTGTTCTATGTTTCCTTGTTTGACTTTGGACATGAATTATCAATTTCTGAATTTCTACTCCTTTTCCTGGTTTACAGCACATTTTTACTTGACTATAGATTATTTATTGCTTAGAACATTGTTTATAGATTTACCTTGAGAATTATTGACAGTTCTTGTTACAGGTGGAACTGTTCAAACACCCGCATCTCTTGGTGCTGCAAGTAAATAACTCCATATTTAAACTGCCAGGTGGTCGCTTAAGACCAGGTGAATCAGGTTAGTTGCTCTCGTGAGATTTTTTGGTTAATGGATAAAAAGACCTTTGAATATGGTGGGACATGTTAAGCAAGGTTTAAAAGATCCTATTTTTCCTATGCTGCAGATATCGACTGCTTGAAACGCAAGCTCTCGAGCAAGTTATCTGTAGGTGAAAATGGTCGTGGGCCAGAATGGGAGGTACATATAAAAATTGCTCGAGACATTTTGCCTTGCTTAGTTGCAATTTGTTCAAAAGCCTGTTTTATAATTTTAGGTTGGAGAGTGTCTTGGAATGTGGTGGAAACCCGACTTTGAAACGTTGCTGTATCCATATTTGCCACCAAACATTACAAGGCCTAAGGTGATTCTGATAGAATTTTGAAGTTCATTCATGTTCTGTTAGCTCGTAGATATTGATTACATAGTGTATGTCATTGTAGGAGTGCACAAAACTCTTTCTCGTCAAGCTGCCCCCCAGTCGGAGATTCATTGTACCAAAGAACTTTAAACTTCTCGCAGTTCCAATGTGCGAGATTCATGATAATCACAAGGTATGACTTGAAACATCGGTGCCAATTTTCACTCTCCAAACCGCCTGTCTCATGGAAATTTCCTCTTTAAACCTTTATATGCTCGAATATTCTCTCACTGATCCTTGATATGTTTAATTGCTGTATTCTGTAGGCCTATGGACCGATAATTTCAGGGGTTCCACAGCTACTATCCAAATTCTCCTTCAACATTGTAGAATCCTGAAATATTCTTCTTACTCGGATTGTGTTGGCTATGGTACAGAAAAAAATTCCGATAAGAAAGGGATAGTAGCAATAAGCACGGGATACTAGGACAGTGCATACTATTGAAAATAAACTACCTTTCTCGAGATATTAACAGCTTTGATATATATTTGTACATGTACATCGCAATGGATCTGCATACAAAGTTTTATTGTTTGTTTCAGTGAAGAATGTCCATTTTCATCTTATGTGATTTCTGGGTAACTGTAGTTTCGTTTCTTTATATCCATCTGTGGGACTATGTTAAGTCCCTGTTTGTGGTAGAATTGTGAATGACATGTTCAAAATTAAAGAGGAACCTGATCAAGAATATGGATATGAGAAATAAGACATTTGATAATTCACAACTCCACGATCATGCATTTTTCTCCTGCCTAACTAGACTTATTTGTAAAAACTGGACCAACCCGGCCAATTCAACAGAAAAAAACTGATGCAGAAACCCAGATTTAGATACTCAGACGATACTCAGAAAATGGTTCGGTTGGTTGATACTGTAAGACAAAAATAGAGAATTAACTTCCAAAGAAGTGATTCAACATCTAAATACGACGTAATATGTTGTTATGAACATTTTCTACATTACACGACCTTTTGGCATTTGACCCTTTACCTTTTCCAGGTTCATATCCAAGCCAGGTTTAAAAATACCGCTAGTTTTCATAAGCTCCTGGAGAGTAAATGTCACTTATAGTTGTAAAGGAAATCAGCTCAGGCTCTGAGTTCAGCTTTGTATAACGAACCTCTTGTTATCAGTAATGGAGCACTAAGCATGGGCCTAAAATCTCAAAAGAACAGAATTTTCTGCAATATGAATGCAAGGAAACCCAATCAGATTATAAATTAGCAAATCTCTAGTGATATGACTTCAATATATGCTCTTATATTAGACATAAGACATATCCATAACCATCTGTCTACAAAGTTAGCCTGCAGACTCTGAAGCTAAACTTCGAAACATGATTTTTCAAACTATGTCGACAGAAGGAGATTTCCAGCTATACTCGTCGACAAGGAAGGAACAGCAAGAATCGATTACCCTAACTCTTCTTTTTGAACTTCCTTTGAGCTTTCAAATCCACTACAATGACAGAGATATTATCCTTGCTTCCCCTCTGAAAAGCAAGCTTCGAGAGGTATTCTGCTGCATCCTGGGCTGCAGGATCAACCTCTTCGCCTCTCTCTTTAGAAAGGATGGGTCCATTCTTTTTGTGCCACAGTAGAATCCTCCTTCGCGCCAAATCACAAGCCTCCTCGTTTGTCAAAACATCCCATAGACCGTCAGTAGCTAGAACAAGGCAATCATCTTCTTTTGCTCGAGGAACAAACATGATTTCTGGATCTGCTATCACGTAGGGTCTCAAATATCTATCCCCTGCAGCTTACAAAAATTTCAGAAAAATTCCCATATTAAATCACAAAAAAACAATGAAGATAACAAAGCAACCATAATACTTTCACACGAGGCTTGATAACTGCCAGATTTTTGGTTACTGTTTTTACAAATCTGAGTTTATCAAAATGCAATAGGATACAAGTGGATAATTTATTACCACCACCTGATGATATATTTAAACGAGTACACTATGGCACATGGCCAGAATATGGACGATATTAAAATTAACAGTTAGAATTGGAAAATTGGTAATAAACTAGAACAAACTTTTGGATGCTACATTCAAAACCCTCTTTAGTCTTGCTACTCGTCCATAATCCACTGTATATCATCTTCACTAACATAACATGTTATAGGAATTTCTGCAGATTTTTAAGAAAACTAGGTCATCAAAATGCAACATTTCAAATACAGTTATCAACATACCTATGGATCTTGACACTGCAAGCATTGCTGAAACACGATAACCATCCCAATTAATGACCTTGCCTCCTGCAGCCTCAATCCTCATGTATTCGTCTTCTCTGTTTGGCTGAAAACAGGAGTAGCAAGAAAAAGGAAATTAAAGATGTTTTATAGGATGACATACAACATTCTACTAGCACGGTCCTATCCTTGAGTCCATATAATTTTTGGCCTACCTCATTTAAAAGCTTAAGCTTTTATGGAGGGGACGAACTTATTTATTTAAATTGTCTGCAACACGCCCTCTCACCTACAGCCAGATTCATTTGTCTCATTGAAGGACTAATACAACACAATAAATGAATGACGGCAAGACTTGAACTCAAAAGTCTTTGCCTGCTATAATAATAAGTCAAAACACTTCATCAAAAAGCCTCTGTTTTTAGAGAGGTGACGAACTTTTTTTTTTTTCACTTTTATGTCTTCAACAATAATAAGTATACACAGCAATATTCTATGAGTATAATCTTTGGTGACCTTGTCTAACAAATAATCAGAAACCATACTCTACAAATATGATTCTTACCTTATGGTCTATAGACAATGGCATGGGTGCTTTCCCTCGACAAAGGACTGCCCTTGAATCACCACAATTTGCAACAATGATATGGGTTGGACAAAGAATTGCAACCACAGCTGTAGATCCAACAGCCTCGGGAGCAACAGGTTCAAACATAGCACTTTCCCCATCTCCTCTGTGGAATCCTCCAACCTCCTCATCAACTTTACGGAAACAATTCAAAAAGACCTTCATCCACTGCTCCTCCTGATTGCAATCATCATCAATTCCATTATGCAAATTTTCTTTCACAGTATTAATCTCCTCGGCTAAAGCTAAATGAAAACGTTTCTGGCAATATTCAGCAACCTATGCATAGAAAGATACATATTACCTAGGTATACTGGAAAACAAAACAGATACGGAAACCTGAGGTGAAAAGAGAAGTGAAATAAAACAAGGAAATATGAGCAACAAACAATGAAGGAATATTGACCTGCCGGCCCCCATGTCCATCGTAAACTCCGAAGAAGTGGGCTTTTAAATCTTGATGCCTGATATTCATAATTGGTCTGTCAGTCAACAGTTGAGATGGGATACTAAAGAACCAAGGCAAAGCTATGACAGTATCTTCCATCTCCAGCCTCCTTCCACGGACAGATGTGAATCCCCAAAGAGGAGGAAAATTCAAACCCGTCTTCACTTCCTCAGGGACCTCAAGAAGGGAAGCAGAAAATGTCCTTTTAGATTCGTCAATGCCCCTAGGCTCGCAATTTTCTCCGATGGAAACGAGATCACTAATTATCTCTGACTTCATATTCGATTCCCATGAAACAAGTTTCTTAGTGCCACGAGCAACATCACCATTCTCATCTACGGAAACAAATGATATCGGCTCAGAATTAGCTTCCAGAACTGCACATTCCGGAATGCATAAGCTGCTAGTACCATTAGACACACATTTAGAAGATATGGTATCCCGGAATTGGTCACAAGTGAGTGTCACCTGATTATCTTCCTTGCCTTCCTGAATAACAGCATCAATAGAAATCAAACAAGTTCCACTTTTCCTAGCCCTCGACAACAAATTGCCCTCACCTTCCTGAAATTCGTCGTACATTGACTCTATACTGATACCAAGTCGACTCTGTGGAACACTCGAGCTAATACCTCTATTTTCAAGAGTAAGAGGTACCAAAGGCAGCTTAGTCATTGTTGGTTCTGACAAGAAGCTTCTTGTGTTTGTTATTAACTTAGTCCCAGTGATTCAACACAATTTGTCAGCTCATATGGCAAAACAAATTTCATCCACCATTACTCCCTCTATTCTTTCAACAGTTATATTAAGCCTCAGAAAGAAGTTTAAGTCCCCCTTCTATAGAGTCTCACATCTCAATTAAATTGATCTCAATCAAACATTAAGTTTCCAATAAATCAGGAAAAAATAATAAAAGAACACTATAACTCCGAATGCTAAAGACCAAAGAGAAGTGAAACTTAAAAATGGAGATCGACTAAAAATCTAAATCAAAACTTCCAATTAAAGGGAATCAATTTCCAAAAGACTTCCACAAGGAAATTCTTGTACACCACTTAGCATTTCTTGATTTCTATTTTTAGTTTCCTCTACATCAAGGATTCATCAAGCAATTGAATCATCATGTAAAAACTTGATCGGTTTAATATCTTTTGATTCCAATTAGTTAAAGCTAAAACAAAGCAAATAAACCAGAAATATGAAACTTACAAGTCATTACGAAAGCCCAGAAATCAGAAAACTTGATACCTTGAACTCTCTCAAGTTAAAAAGAAAAAAGAAAAAACCCAATTGTATATCTTGATTTAAACTAGTCATGCCTTCTTTTTTACACCTCCAAGTGTAAAAAATCAACCTCCGATCGCACCAGTCAAAAGTTTCAACTCAGAATATCTGCAACACGTATCCTATTTCAATCAGTCTGAAAAAAGCTGCTTACCGTTCAGAAACAATGCTTTATGGACACCTATACCTAAAGGGTTCTTTTCTCAAGAGACTCCTAAAGAAACACAAACTATTATATGTCAACCAAAGAGTAAAACACCCATCCCAGTTTTTTTCTTCTCTTTTACAAAAGAGGGAAAAACTCAAAAAAGCATTTCAATGAAACAGAACAACCTAAATTAAAATTCTGACAGGTGGGTCCTACATAACAATCATGTGGCGAGACAGGTGTCCCAAAATTATACGACGAGGCCTGCTGAATCGTCCCTTTCGGTGACCTAAATGGGATTTTTATAAATAAATTTTCTTGTACTGAATATTTGACCTTTAGAAGATTGTATCCAGGGCAGGGCAGGCCCCGTATATTTGTGCCACGTTAAGGAGAAAGATCTTTTCCGTAATTGCAAAACCAAGGGCGGGTGGGTAGGTGGACGGGTTGGCAGATATGACGTTTGGTCATCTATTCAGTGTATGTATCCTTTTTTTCTTTTTATTAATATGCGTGAATACATTGTGAAACAACCAAGTCGAATTTACGGAGGTGTTTGATGTACATTTTTTTTAAAAAAGAATATATTTTATGATGTAATGTGATGGAAAATATGTAGTTAAAAAATAAGAAAAATTTTTAGATTAACTATAATATTATTTTATTGAAGAATGAATGGTTGAAAATAAGTTTTAAAAGAATAAATTTTGAGAATAATGTGGATCAAACATGATATTTTTGTCATTTTAAGAATTATAGTCATATGTTTTGAATTCAATGTTTTGTTTTCAGAAAATTATTTTTAAAGACTAAATATTGTGAAAAAAAATAGTTTTATTATGAATTGTTAGTTAAAAAGTTTGTAAAATATTAAGTTTGTTGTAAAAGACTTTCTTACTATTTATTTATATAGTCAATCGACTAATTTGATCTAATTCGATCTCAAATTTAGTCAAAATTAACATTGATTCATAGTGATGACCACCATACTTTTTAAATTCTCGACGTTAGTTTGCTATTGGAATAGTAATTTATGGATTAATATTAAAAATTTTGCAAAGATATATGCGACCATTTTAGTGAGAATTAAAATTAGATTTTTAGTATATTTTGATAAAAGTTGATAAAATGTATGGTCAAAAAGTTTTGGATCCCACGAAATATGTAATTAAAATTAATTGTTGATTTTAACTTGAATTAAATTCTAAATTTAATCCCTATCAAACAGCGACTTTACCTATTTAATTCAATCAAGACTTCAAGATATCCGGTAGCTATAAACAGCTCTTTAAATACCTACATATCAATTTACATAACAAATGTCCCTCGTGCATTTTTATTTTTTTTTTCTTTTTTTGCACTTTCGTATAAAAATCAATTTGAGCATTGAGCTACAACAAAGTAGTTTCCTGCACCCCTTTTGGCATGTACACTTTGATATTATCGGAATTATTTGTTATGATCGTTGATGGTTCACAAATTCTGACCATAACAAAATCTTAAGATATAACATTACCTTCTTGGTTATGTTCTATTAGATTTAATGTACACGAATTACTAACAAAACAACTCTTTAACTTTTCCAAGTTTTTCACACTTTTGGACAAAACTATGTTCCTAAAAGGAAAAAGAAAAAGAAAAAAAAATGCAATAATGGTACCTTCTACTTATCCTTTTTCTTTATTTTTTCTTTTACATTTTGTTAATAATGCTTGCCCATATCTAAATAGAAAACTTTTACAAGTTGGCACAACTTTTTTTCCTGTATTTGGGCAAAGAAGGGATACTCATCTAGTTTTATTGCTGGTTTTGATTTGGTAACTGATGCTACCAAAAATCGTACATGTTGATTTTCGAAGTGAGGATTGAGAATGAGTACAGACATAATCTTCCAGTACCTGAAACAAAAGGAGTAGGTATGTCCTCGTTGTCCTCTCCGATGCCTAAGTTAGAGAGAGAATTTATGCTAAATGCTATATGCTGAAAATTATGTAAAAGCGTACCTGAATAATGATCAAATGCCTTGTATTTTCAGAGGTATGTAGTACACTCTTAGTAGGATTAAGTGGTGCACTCCTAAAAGGATAAATCAATTGAACATCCTTATCTGATTAAAGAGTCGTGAAATGCTTGGGAGTCTTTCAATACTTAGGAACTGTAATTTGATTGGAGGTGTTAGAGTGTTTGGATAAGCACAAAACTCTAGTGGTAAAGTCCTATTATATTAGGGAACCTAATAGGAAGAAAGGAAAAATAATAGTAAAGGATATGAGATGTTCAAGGGCTTCAAGCCCGAGCTCGATGATGTTTTGGCCTAGGGAGAGAGCTTGAGGAAGTTCTAGCCCTAGGAGAGTGCTCGAGGTTATCATGACCTCAAGCATGAGGTCATGAGTTGTTCGAGTCATACAAAAATTGTACACATCATAGGCCCTCTTGCATCCATGTCAGGAGCTCGTGCACAAAGTGCGAGTTTCTGGAATGAAATGCACATGTACTTCGGGTTCAAAAATATTCATGCTCATGATAAGGATTATGCATGCTCAAGCTCGAAGAGGCTCATGCCAAGGATAAGGCATGTTCATGCCTACAAGTAGGCATGCTCATGTCAAGGAATTGGCATACTCATGCCAAAGATTAAGCATGAACACACCAGAGGCAGGCATGCTCGTGCTTAGAAATAGGCATGCTTCAGTCAAGAATTAGACTAGATTTTTACATTGCTAAGATGAGATGAACTTTTATTATGAGATTTTTGATTTAAATAATTAGTTTGACGTTAATTTGTTTGAATGTTTGGATGTTTATTATGGTTTAGTTTGATTTTCAATTAATTGGTCATTAGTTG
>CAIGRT010195765.1:0-12696 GCA_903798405.1 Fraxinus platypoda | reverse complement strand
AATGTACAAATGGTTTAATCCAAAAAATATATATCCTTTCTATTTTTTTCGTTTAACCCTTTCAGTCTCTCTTTTTTTTTTTTTTTTTTTATTTTATTGTGACTTCAAAACCTGAGCCTCCAAAATCTTATCCAAAAATTATAATTTAAGATGGCTCAACCTCACAAACCGAATAATCCAAATACTCCCACTTTCAGGTTGTATCAGTTGGGTTTCAGGATGGCCTTAAAAACTGAACCAACCCACACCCAAATCTAAACATGGCTCATAGAACCGTAAACCACTAAAATAACCGATGCACTTTCAAATTCTCAAATACAAGGCAATCAATCAAATTTTCTACCATTCGGTCTATCATACAAAAAAGCTTAATTACATATTCTTGATCTCATAGAACCTTTGTTCCAGGTGTCAAAAACTAGCTGAATTTAACAAAAAAATCATGTGGGATCAAGAAAAAGGAAGAATGAAACAAAACGATTGGCTTAAAATCTATTAAGCCTAGATTTCTGATTCTGCAGCCGGTTTGCCATTGGCAATAGACGGCAGTCCAGTCTCCTTTCGGGATGCCTCCCACAGCTGCTGTTCTATTCCCAGTTTCCTCAGCTCCGTTAAACCTCTTTCAACTGTAGTAACATACCAAACATTGCAAAACCATAAGCTGTGCCATAAATTATTTTATGAAAGAACTGGTTTGAAATGTTTGCTGACCAACCCTTTTTCAAAGAGATTACACACAAGGGGATCATCCTCGTGTGATATGGCATTAAATGATAAAGACAAATAAAATGAATCTCATATCCATACATTTAATTGGTTATCATTTCAGCTCAAATCACCTGCCACATCACACAGGGATGATCCCCGTTGAGGACAAGTAGCTTTATTCTATTTTCACTCGACTTCACATATTTTGGAAATGAAATGAATCGCTACTAAAAAATTTCTCATAAGGGGTATAGAAAATGATAGTGAAACCATTCACCAAAATGAGGATTTGATGGTTTGTTCCTGTTTTCCCTTTTTTCCCCAAATCGATAATATGAAATCATTCCATAGTTTATAACTGACCCATGTTTGACTCTCTTTAAACAAAAACTCATTATTTTTCACTCTCATTTTCAACCACATTCACAATAAAATATTTTGCACGTAAACCAAAAACTTTCCCCACTTTTTAACCACACGTTCTCCAAAAAATCACTATTCGAAACATCACTTTCCCCCAATTTCTCTTTATAATGATCATCAAGCAGGGGCTGGATTCTAGTCACAACTATACCAAGATCACAAACTAGAGACCCGAAATCAACCCAATTTTACACTATCTCAGCAAATTTAATACATAATTTTACAATGAAAACAAAAGTCAAATTGGACTTGTAAGTTGAACCATAATACTAGAAAAAAATATTAAGGAGAGTTACGAGTTAATTTAGACAAATAAGTCATAATTTTACAATGCAGCTTTCCAAGCCATAAAGTGTTAGTACTTAAGGTAAAATAGAGGGCCTTTGATGCAATTAAACCAAAATGAAATCGCTAAAAGTCGCAACCAGTCTTCCCTTCCTTCTAATTTATTGGTTGTCACTTGAGATTATTTCCCATTCTTCAAAACACTCAAGCCCATGAACACGTGCAAAGAACTGAGCTTTCTAATGCCAGAACTAAAACAGCACTACCCAGACAATTTACTAAAACTTCAAACTTTCAAACTGAACTCCTACCATCTGTAGTTCCATGACAAGCTCATGATTCAAATGATATGACCTTTTGCACCAAAGCAAGAAAAGGAAAAAAATGTGATAATTTCAAAAGATTTTATAACACTAATCTAGTCAAATAGACGGCGTGCAAGCATATGTATAGCCAGTTACATCAAGAGGACACAACCAACTTTCAGGATAACTACACGGTCACCGCAGATATTGACCAACTGCTCCATAATCACTGATTATCTACTTGAATGGCTTTACGAACGAGTAAAAAAATTCAGAGAAATAAAATTACCGTCAACAGCATCATGTGAAGTTGGTGATTGTCCACTGCGACTAATCCATAATTGAAGTCTCTCTTCTGCAATGTCCTCCTCAACACCATGAACCTTGGCCCTTCTCCAGAAATATGTAAGCCATGCCTGCGAACATGACATGAAAATCCAGAAATTCTAAAAGCTGATTACCAATTTATATAATGATAGCCAATCCTACAAGCTCGATACTGTGAAGCAGAAAAGGAGTTAAAAAGAAAAATTCTAAAAGCTGAGTAGCCAAATTATATATTGGAAAGCCAATTCTTAAATTTAACTTTATTATGCTTAGTAATTGGCATGTCTAAAGAGCTACTGTAATTCAGAAGAGACAAAACAAAACTTCATAAAACTAGAAAGCAGACCTCCTTGAAAAGAACATCTTCTGACTCCTCTTGACTTAATTCTGCAACATGAATATGAAGAAGTTTGTATAAATTTCATTGTCGAAGATACAACTTTTCATGAGGTGCAGTAGCAAATAGATCTCGGAAAAGTGTTTACAGAAAAATTGCCAAGTACAGGAAGCCATATGTTTAAGAGCACACATGATTATTGACACCAATTTTATCTAGAAGGACCTAAAAGCATATACTTTTGTCTAACATTATTTTATGGGAAAATGTGTGGTTGAAAATAAATTTTTGAAAAATGTATTTTTTAAAAAATGGAGCCCAAACAGGGGCTAAAATTTGGAAGACAAAATTACCCTCTACTGTTTGTCTGCCTCTCACAAACACAAAATCTTAGGGGCTGTTCTCTTCGTGTTTCAGTTTAGTGTTTTTAGTTTTGAATTCATTTTAAGCTTTGTGTTTTAAGTGTCCATTTTGATATTATTGAAAACGTGTTCTTTTTGCCATTTTTAAAAATTGTTTTGAAAATCCTAAAATGCATTCTCACTCTCCTCTCTCTCTTCTTCCCTCCTCTCTATAACCTGCCGGAACCCCATCCTTCGGCTTCTCTTCTTCCCTCCTCTCTGTAACCTGCCGGAACCCCATCCTCCGACTTCATCGCGGACCACCACCGATCGACTGCTCACCTCCGGGCGACTCAGAAACAGCCCTCAATTTAGGCCAAACGACAATTAATCGAAATGAGGGTTGCGATCCCGTTTCGCGTCCAAAGAAATCTGTGATTCCAGCGACGTTCGTTCAACCCATGGTCGCGGACCACATGGGTCACCTTCCTCTCCCTCTGGAGCATCTAACCCAACAATGGGTCAAGCCCAATTTCAACCACAGCTCGCTGATTTTATGGGTGAACTTAGGGTTGAAAACTGAAAATTTGTGGTGGTGGTGGTTGTGGTTGGTGATGATGATAGTGGTGGCACCGTGTGGAGGCGATTTTTGTGGTGGTGGCTGTGGTTGGTGATCTGGCGATTGTGTGGTAGTGGTGTATTGTGTGGTGGCGGTTTTTGTGGTGGGTGGCTATTGTGGTTCTGGCGACGGTGGTGTTGGTTGGGGTGATGTGGCCGTGGTGGTGGTTCCGACAGTGGTGGTTGCGGTGATATTGGGGTGGCAGCGGTTAGTGGTGTTTTGCAGGCGGCAATGGTGGTGGTTCGGAGTGATGGTAATTGAAAACAACTAAAATGCGTTTTGAAAATTTTGGCCAAATTATAACTGAAAACACCCAAAACGACATAAATTTGTCGTTTTGGATTTTCTTTGTAAATTTTAAACTTGCTTTCAAAAACGCATTTTCACTGTTTTGGAAAATCGAAAATAGAAAACAGCTTCAAAACGGCAAAGAGAACAGGCCCTTAACTTTCCAGAATTCAGTAGAGACTACATTACCCCCTTAACACCACCCCCTCAACACCACCAATTTCCACTGCTATCTAAACTGAGCCTCTGCCCAACCACACCCTCCCCAAATTAACTCCCACGCCTTGCACATAAATACGACTAATACCACCACCTCAACTTTTACTATCAACTACGAGAAAACTGGCCTCCAAAGGCAGCCCCACTGACATGGCAATGCAAAAAATCACCACCTCCATCAATAGCCCAACTTCCATATCCATCACTAGAGCCATCATTAATTGATCAACCCAAGTTACCACCAAAACTAAATCCCTTTTGTCATAATCCCATTTCTTTCTCAGATCTCAAAATTTCATACCCAAGCTCCATTTTAAGAATTTGCAAAATAAGTAGCCAATATTTCTTCATGAACCACTCTACAAGCATGTTTGGGTGGGTTATAAGAACCATATATAAGCACATCCAAACAGGCTCTACATCATGCAGAAGTTCAAAGTCAGAATTTGTTTAGGCGTAATTCTTTTGCTTTGTTCTTTTAATAATTTTGAAAAAGGCTCCATACAATTAGCTCTAAGGTAATGATAGGTTGAAAGGGAACTGAAATTTGTATGCTATCTTTGGAGAGAGAGAGAGAGATGGTGGTAAAACAGATTGAATAAATTGCCAGTGGAATCTAATTTGTGAATTTTCATTGGGGTATAAAGATGGAGTGTAGCTAAAATTTGGGGTGCCAATAAGCAGCACTGCAGCAGTAACAAAATTAAAACGAGATTTTCATTTCCATTGAAGAAATTTAAGAGGGAAAGAGAACCAATATCTCCTGAACAAAATACAGATTATTTATCCAGCAATGCAACAAAATTAGCACATAGAACTGATGGAATGTCAAAGAGATATTATTATGTTTAGTTTTCAAATATGATATTTATTTTAGGAAACGTTATTAGTGTTTTGATTTCATAGATTTTATGTAAAGGTGGCATACGCACTGTAATTCAGACAACATTATTATTGAATAAAATTGCAGTCTTCCTCTTATTCTCTCTCTTGTTGCTCTCCGTTCTTCTTAAATTGTTCTTGTTCTTTGCAACCGTCATCAAGAACTAAGATGACTTTATCTAATAGAAAGGGGAAGAAATGAAGCGTGTTGCTAACCGGATAACTCCATGAACTTGGGATCACCAGATGACTTGGGATCTGCAATGCAACAAGCACAATGAATACTGACTGTCTGAAGATAAACTGCAGAGATACGATGGTGTTGGGTATTCATTAAGTTAATCATCACTAGTAAACTGCAGCTAGCATGGTGTTGTATGTGCAAAAATGTTATATTATCATCAATAATGTGCACACGCCAATATATGGGAGAAAGGGAGTTTGTAGTACAGGAGCAAGATGCAGGCATTTCTTCTATTTATTAAAATTGAAAGAAACCTTAAGTAACTGGATTCGATCTCAAAAGATGTAAGCAGATTTAAAATTACAGTGTGTTCAATTAGCAGTAGAAAATAGCTCAGGAGACAAATTATATCAGGTTAGCTGTTTCACAAGGACTAAAGAATGAGTCCACAAACAACAAATGAAGTAGACAACAGTATTCTAAAGCAGACAATACACTTAGTTTGTTCTTCCATCATATTCTTCAAGAGAAAATCACCTGGGCACTATTTTGGGGTGGGGGAGGGTAATTATAAGAAGCATATGCAGCCAGACACTCATAGTGGACAATACCGGATAATGATTGCCGAACCAAAGTTGAACGTCGGTTTTGAGCCAATGCGAGCACAACAGCATCCTCAACCTTAGAACAATATTAGTAAGTAAGAATTTAAAGAAACATACGGTAATGAGGAAAATTCATTCTACAATGATGAAAATGAAAACAACGAAAAGAACCTTCAAGGACGCTAATTCCCTCAAACCCATTTCAACCGAAAGCATACTTTCGATATTGCCTTCCCCATTTAAATTGTTTAAATCATGTACAAGTTTGCTCCGATCTGAATCATCTCCACCTTCTCAACATCAGTAAGAATAAAGCCTTTCTTAGCTAAGTACAACAATGTTAAATAAGTAGAACCATAAAATATAAATTTTTTACAGACTATGGAACAAGAATAATGTTTTAAGGAAAAGTTGGCACCATCCCAGGATTCCTCTCTGGCCTTCTGTCCAGCAGATATGACAACCTCAAAGGGCAGAGGTGCTAAGGATGACCAATGCTCATACTTCGAAACTGCTATATCTGCACAGATACCTGTAGAATGCAAAAGTATGAGAAAAAACCTCATCGCCAATCTGCTGATTGTAAGACACAATTCCTTTCCTCAACCACTTATGATTGAAAGATGGGAACCAATATAAATAGCAGGAGTTACAGAAAATTGTACGATCATACAACCCAATGATATGTTAAAAAGGGTGAATTACAGTAAGGGTACCCAAACTTTAAAAAGTACAGCACTTAGGTTCCCATTCAATTTTTCTCAACATATACGTCCCTAAAATTTCAATTTCAGTGAATAGGTCTCTACCCCGTTAACTTTTCTGTTAAACAATCATGAGTCTTCTTGCACATGACCTTTTATTGGAGGGGTATTTTCGATAAACCACCTTTATCTCTCACCAAAAGCCAAAAAAAAGGGAGAAGATAAAAAACATCCCAGCCACCTCAATACCACCACCCCTAACCATCACCTCTCGTCCTTACCCCAGAATAACAACACCACGCCCATCCTCAAGGCCCAGCAACAGCCGTTGTTCCCCATCCATTCACCTTCCATCACAATATCTTACGATAGTCGCATAGCTGCCACCTCCACTATCCAGCCCCAAAATCAAATGCGATAGCAAGAAGAGTCAATTGAGATACTAAGAAGAAAGGAAACAATTGAAACAGGGAAGAAAAAAATGTTAGCAAATTAATCCCACCAAAAGAATATCAACAAGCATAAACTGAAAAATGAAAATCCTTAATCACCGAAATTTCGTACTTTCAGTACTTCCTACACGTAGTAAATATCTGGGTTGAGCAATTTTAAAACATTAAGCTTACTGGTAGTTCTCATTTCTTGTATCAACAAATCATTCCTTGAAGAACCAGCTAGTTTTCTGGACAATCAAATTTGCAAAGGATTTACAGCCAGATTACATCATTGGCAATCACAAACCACTTTACAAGGTCACTAATGGAACTACACCAATAATCTATGTTATTCTTAGCTAGACACAGGTTTTATTAAAGCTCTAGTTTCAGATTTTCACCAGACTTGACATTGCTGACCAGATCATTGCGAAGCAGGACTAGATCTATGTCACCAGGGGTTTCTCCTGGGGGTTGGCGGTGATAGACATCAAATGGAAGGGGATGATGGTGGTTGCCGGTAGCTGGGTTTTTCTTTTCTTTCTTTTCATTTTTAATTTTTGTTTTAAAAGAGAATGGCGATTGACAAAACTAATCCTTATAATATAACTCACGTGCAATGGCAGTGAGGTTTTGACCGTAGCATATATGGATTTCATCCCGTGGGGACCTACGTGTCATGAAATTGAAAGTTGTGCAGTGAATGCCAGGAAAATTGAATGGGAACTCAAGTCGTAAACCTAAGGGACCATGGCTGTAATTTTTCCTTAAAAGTAAGACGTCAGAATTCTGACACATGAATTCACAACAGAAAAATTGAACCATAAAGCAAGGAAGGGTGACAGAAGGAAAGAAAAAAGAAACCAGCAGCCTGTTGCATTTGTGCCTTTTTTATTTAGATAGACATTGTTTCATATACATTACCATAACGTGCAGCTAAGGTCCAATAACGAGCAAGCCAACACCTCTTTAGAACTACCTCCTCCTAGAAATAGGAAGAATGAATGTTAGAATCCTGTTAAATGCTGACAGAAAGCTGGTACTAAATCTAACAAGAATTTACAGGACAACCATCTCTTCATGCGTCAAAATCATTCTCTGTGTCATCATTCGAAGAGCTTTTGCTTCAGATTCAGATTCATGAAGCTGTTCCACAGCATTACCAGCATCCTCTTTTAAGTTCTGATCAAATATACACATACCAAACCAATTTGAGAAGGCAGGGAATGGTTAGTAACATGAAAAAAACCTGGAAATCTCTAGAGCAGAAAACAACCTCAAGTTCGACACGAAGTGCTGCAATTTCTTCATCTCTACCATCCTTTGTCTGTTTGGCAGCTTTAAGAGCAGCCTGAAATAAAAACGCTTGTGAAGCATAAGATCTTGTGAAATAAAAACGCTTGTGAGCACGTGTGTCTATAAACAGATAGATAATAATATAAATATACATAAAACGTCTCAATTTACTGAAATGATCTTGAATGTATTCAATAAAGAAATTCATAATGCAGAAGAATTTCCAATATTAATATCCATTCACCTCTCTTTGACGTAGAGCTGCTTCTTTCCTGCAGATAACCATACGCTGCATCAAACCAACATTGTTAAGTGGCTAATGACACAAATAAACAATTGATTTACCTGCTCAATAACTTAGCTTCCAAGGATACACCTTCTCCCAGGGAAGCAACCTGTAAATATATATAATTAAAGCAGTGAATATAATAACCATGAATCCAAACTAATTCATCTCCTTAAAATATCAGAGATAACGGAACAAGATAATTCAAAGAGCAAGTTATGGAGTTTAAATTTCAAGTATCGAGTCTGCTTCATTGTGGAAAAAACAGGGGTATCTCTAAGCAAGATTCCGGAGTGATTAAGAAATGAAGTGACCCATAAAAGTCAACATGTCATCACAACTGCAAGCTTTACATAACTCAAAAGGATTTTATTTACAACCCACAAAAATTATTATATATAATCTGAATATCCATAAACTCATGATATATATAATGTACGAGAGTGTAGTATACGAAACAGGGAGAGCAGCATCAGAAAATATGGGTATAAAGCCAAAAATTACTTCACAGCATTTTACGCCTACAAATAAACACAATGTTGACACAATGAAGAAATGGAAATCAAGGACTGATTAATAACCTGTTTCTCGAGCTCTGTGGCTCTGGCCTCCGCTTCCTCACGCTTTTCTTCTGCACGACGAAGCTGTGGAGCAAAGTGGTCATTATGTTCCAGAACACAGTGTCCATAAGCATAAAGGCATCAATTGTTTCCTTCTTACTTCTTTATTTGAGTTTATTTCTTCTTTTACTCTTTTTCTTCATGGAGGGGTAGATGGACAGGGAAAGCAGAGAGACTCACCTTATCTAGAATTACTTCATTCTCTTCTTGTAGCATGTCAAGCTGCAATTAAGTTCAATGTTAATCCAGTAAAACATAGCATGATCCAAAGCCATAGTTATCTCATGTACATATAAAATATAAAAAATTATGAATGAGAAACATAAATACGTAAGGCAAATGATGTCTGATGTATTTCAGAAGTTATCTTCAAAAAATTGAAAAATTATTGGAAGACGTACTTCATCGCGGAGAGCAGAAGCCTCGTGCTGATTTCTGGGATCTTTCAAGTCATTATGTCCCACATCAGGTGTAAACCTAAAGTATTTGTCAACAAGGATCGATCAAAACTGGCTAATCTACTACTTATTGCCATTAAAATCGATTCTACTTGTTCTACCAAAATATTAATACGGCTTGGCATGTGTGCAAACAAGTTGACTGGGCATGTAGAAATTAATTTTTCAGCGCAAAGAATTTGACAACTAGCAGCATCAATTCAAATGATTACAGAGCCCATATGTAAACAAGATCATGAAATTCCTATCTATATAAATCACATCCAAATTTACAAACAATAATTGGAGCAGCTACGGTAAGTAAATCCCCCAAAAAAATAAGCACAGAATCATTCTCTCTTAAAAAAGGATAAAAAAGGTACTGTAAGTGTTCTTATGTCACATTTTGAATTGAAAACCGTACAATGAGAGTCAAAACCGTATTATACTCTTGATAGTTAAAAGTAAAATTTGATAAAAGGATGTCCCATGATTCCCTAGCCCTCCACCCCCAACAAAAAAATAATGTACTTACTGTAATTTTGCATATATTGATCCGGTTATTAGAAGTGAGATTTTCAATAATCAATGTTATACTATGTTACTGGCAGCAAATATACAGGTAGCTGTTATTTAAAGAAATTGTTGTTCCTACATTTGATTTCTGTAGGCTTCCAACAAGTTCGTGTTTCTTCCCAAGCTTAGCAATATAAAGCTTCTCGAAGACTAGTATAAGTCCACATGGAAGAGAACTTGTTTCCTCCAGGACCAAGAAAACTAAAATTCCCACGCGAAAATATTGAAAACTCAAGTTACATGTTCAAGTAAAACAATGACAGCATCATTTGATTCATTAGAAGTTAACAAGTTGCATGATGTTTGTACTGGCTCAGTTTACTTACAAGTAAAGTTCGAAAATGAAGTAAAAAAGGTAAAGATCATATCACCTCTTATCTCTCTGTGTGTTACTAGGAGGTTCTATTGGTGGGACGGTAACTGGAGTTCTCAAAGAGGATCTACTTGGTGGCACTACTGTAGTTGTTCCAATACGATCAGAGATTGAAGGTCTTCCAGCTGATGTAGAGCGAACTGAAGGAGTGTGCTCCATAAAATTCCGACCTAACTGCAGACAATAACATCCATTTTATCATCTCACCCACGAGCAAAGGCAAAATAGCACTCGTTTTCAAATGCCAAACCACATTCATATAAACTACAAGTACTGAAAATTCAAAAATTTCTAGAAAATGAATTACATCAAGTCAGACAGATATCTAAAAGCGTTATATATTTCAACTGGACATATATAAAGTCTCTATCAGAGTCCGATCATTTAGAAAGAGAATGAAAACAGCTTAATTTAAAATATACAAAACAAATCTCAATCCATCAATGGATTGTTATGTGGAGTCAAAACTTCAGGAATTTCAATAGTATGTCAGTCGCCTCAAATATAACTTTAACACTTAGCTGTTAGTTAAGAATGTGGCATGCATATGCTTTGCTTTCTGCATATGGCCGGGGTAAGGTTTAAAATAAGTCTTTATTTTGTCATCCTGGTGTTAGCCTCACCAAACCAGATAATGAAATAGAAAAAGCATTTCGGTACTAGGTGGAGAATAAAATGCATATAAATAACATCCCAAGCATTACAATTCATGCAAGGGATAAGAAATTGTGGCACTTCACCTTCCAAGGATGAGTTTAGTAAATATGGTTAAGATTGACAACATGTCCACTGCCCAAATCCATTATCAATAATTTATAGGCCTGGGTTAACTTGGACTTCAGAAGGCATCCCAAAAACAGGGGGGTCTAAAAAAGAAAGATAAGGTGTCAAAATGGTCTGTCTCTATGAATTATTTTAATATTCTCCTGCATCTCTCATAAAACTATTGATTACTAGTCCTTAACGTCCCCTCCTCAAATGCTACTGACAACGTATATCTTACATACTTATTTGGAGAAATCCTGTTCAACACTTTGAGCTTTTGTCTAATAAAATAAATTTGAGTTTGATTGTTGGACAACAATGTGATCGGCCAGTATTCGTTATGGTGGTGCATTTGTAAAATGATTTTCACCACCAAAAGTCCATAAATTGCTTTCCCATTCATGGCAAAAAAATGCTTTTCATAACCTTGTCAATTTGTTCAATTGATGATATTTTTTTAAAAATTACACAGAAGTAATTTATTTGGTAAGTTCCGTTGTTCATTTTTAAGTTGACCACCTTTTAGGCCAACAAATTGTATGAGCCAGATGATCCAAGCATGCCTGGCTCGGTGTTCTTTGTCACTGTCATTATAACTAGTGACTAGGGATTGTTTATGAGGAGAGTCCATTAGTGCGTAGCCAACAACTGCAAAGTTGAAAGGTGGAGACCACTTGCTTTGGCGTCAATCATCAAAAATCTTTTCTACTACATCTAGAAATCCAAGCAATTCAACAGTTCAGACCTTTTTTTCTGGGGAGGGGCTAGACCCTGCCACATCATCAACTTAATGCAGAAATTCAAAATCCTGGATAAATTAATATATTCAAAATCGAGATAAAACTGTAATTCATTTTCCCACATACAGTTGAGCTTAAGCAGTTTTACCATTTTCAGCAAGACTGCTAACAGAAATCAATTTTCTCTGATCATCACTCGATCCACAAGGTCACAGCAAAACAGAGAAGAATCAAATGAATACTCGTAATGCTTCACTTCCAATTCCAAAATAAAGTTAAAACTATTCAAATCAAATCCACGAGAATCGAAAGATTTCAGTAGAGTTCTCAAAATTACCGCAGGAGACGGAGCTCTATTCAGCTTGGAAAGCGAAATCGCAGAGAGACCACTACTACTGTTATTACTATCACTTCTGCTAGAAATCGAAGACGGAGGGGGCGGTCCGAACCGGAAACCCAGATCATCATCTTCCTCATCCTCGTCATCATTCGGAGTTTTCGAGGCCATCACCTTCGCCAGGCGTTGGGCAGCCGCTTTCGCAGCCACGTTTTGGGTTCTCTTAATAGTCGACATCCCAGTCCCCGCCGGCGGCAACCGTGACCTGGGATGCGCCGGTGACCCCACCGGAGACGATGAGCCGGTACTGCTGGATCCGCCGCTCCACTGACGGGCGTAAACTGGACTTTCCGTCCTCTTCCGATTCATGTGCTGTAAATGGATACAAAATATGTGATTGCTAGATTTTGGGAGAGGGAATTGGGAGCTAGATTTTTGTGGGTTTGGAGAGAAAATGGAGGAAATGGAGATTCCGTTGTATTAAAGGTGGAAGGAAAATCGTTTCTTGACAGGTCAAAGGTATATGATGATTCAGAAGAGTGACGCGTGCTTCCTTTGCTTTGAGCCTGTCTGTACATAGTCTCATTTTCTACCGTAAATCAATT
>CAIGRT010195738.1:0-11576 GCA_903798405.1 Fraxinus platypoda | reverse complement strand
TCTCTGTCTCTGTGTGTAATATGCAGTTTAACAGTTGACATGCACACTTCATATGCATCTTTAGATCTAAAAATTAATCATTACACTTTTTATACTGTTCCCCGTATTTTCTTTTCTTCATTCTTTATCATAGTACACAGTATATTAAGTTGAAGATTGTTTCGGACTTAACTCATCAAAGCATCTGTAAATTATAATATCCTAGGTATACTGTGTACTCTTCAATACACATCTTTTTCCTATTGAACACATCTAAGAATCCTGAAGTGTCTTTACATTGTCTCAAGCATTGCTTTGCTTGTTATGTTTTGCACTTCATACAACATATCTCATCTAAAAGTTGGGTAATGTTGAGTTCATATGCTCACCTGCATATCAAGTAATGCTCAGGTATCATTTTCTGCTGATTTTTTTCATTTAATGCCTACTCCTTTCGACATTCTTACTTGATTTGTTCTGTTTTATTCTTAATAATAAAACATTTGTCATTAGTTTACTCAATGATTGTTAACCATCTTTATGGCACTCTATGATGAGTGTTGATGGAAAAATGTCCCTAAAACAAACATAGCAGAGATGAGGATGTCAACATCAGTGTGCAGTCATATTATATGAGGATATGCATTAACAAGTACACCAACTGAGAATAAATTGGCGAAAGAGGAATTAGAAGATTGGAGCATGTTTTTTCAAATAATTAAAATCTCATCTCTCTAATAAATTTCTTGAGGAAAGACATAAACCATGATATTCGCTGCATGACTACTCAAGATGGGAGGAGGAAGAGAATATGTAGAAACATCTTCGAAAACAGTTCATCAGTCACTTATGGGCAAAACACTTGAAACAGTAGATGTAATCTCACCTTAAGAAGTTCTGATGAACGAAATCCACCGAGCCAAAGGAAGCACCTTTCCGCTGGAGTTTTCCACATGCCCGACAAAATATGAAAGACGTCAGCCTTTGCAGCATCCCCTTTTATCCTGAATATGCTATCATAATGTGCCAAGACGCTGTCCACGATTATGCGAAGTTCACCATCACCCGCATGTGAATTGACAGCACCTCTGAGCTCATTAATCCGTCGGTTGTGCTCCTCCAACCACCGAGCATATTCCACATCAAAGGCCAAGGCACCTATAAAGATGTGTTACCAGTTCATAATTTCAAGCAACCCTAAAGTTGCTCAAAGGACAGTTAGTCATTTAAAAAATGGACTTGTATGCCTAAACAATCAGTTTCCAAGACACAACGATCCTCTATAGTAACTCCACTATTCTCCTTATTCCTGTAATTGTAACAGTGGTATTACATGTATTCTATCTAGGTTCTACTCAAACCTAAAACCTTTAATTTCCAAAGAACTCTAAAGTTCCAACTTAAACCCCATTTTGGTGTCATAAGTAGCACAGACACGGACATATGACAAGGACACCACACAACACAAACACAAACGCGCCAACATTTTTTTGGATATATATACTTGAAATGGAGATGAAATCTTGCAGAAGATGGAATAGTAAGGCTGGAGGAGGATTTTGCATTGTTAAAAGCGATTTTCCATGTTACATAGACTTGAAATATAGATGAAATTTTGGAGATGGTGAAAACTTAGAGGCTGGAGGAGGGTTTTGCGTTGCAAAACGTGAGCTCATTCCTTTTGCTATGTCAAAAGAGCTTTCATTTTAAAATAGTGTTCATTATTAAAAGCATTTCATTTTTTCAAGCACGTTGCATTCAAAACAGCCTACTTCAACATTAAAAGCATTTTGATTTTCCAAGTTGGTCCTTTTTAGCTCTTCAGAATTGTTTTGCCCGAATTTCCACATTTTGTTATCTCCAAAACCAGTTGTCGGCCTCTTTTCCAAAGTAGCCGACTACTACTCTTCTCCCTACCAGCCCGCATCTCCTCTTCTTTCAACCACTCAGCGGCTGGTATCTCATCTCCCTTCAACCAGCTGATGTCTCTTCTTTCTTCAACCAACTAGTGCCTCCTCTTCTCTGAGAGACATGCCACCTGTCTTGTCCAACACAGGTTGGAGTGGACATTGAAGCTGGCTCTGGTGGTGCATCAGTCCTTCCTAGACAAAAACTATATTTAGGCCAGGAAGTATATGCCTATGATATGATAGGTAATCCGAAATGGAAATAGATCGACTACTTATTTGAGAATCTCTGATCTACGGTACCATTCATCACAATAACACTTTTTAAACCATTCATAAGGTAAAAACCAAAGGATTAAAGGTCGAGATTAAAAGACAAATCAAACGCTCAGAATATGAAGGTTCCAAGACAAAATGCATGTGCCTTGAATGTTTGTGGGCTAATTCTTTCCCTTCCCCATTGATTACAGCCCTTGTTCCAACGGGGGGGTTTGAGTTGATATAATCCAATGTTCCAGGTGTGGCGCTTTCTTTGAGCTATCCATTTTTATTTGCTTCAGATCTTTCGGTGCAGTGGGGCCTAGCCACCCGTCTTGTTGTATCTTCTCTGTCACCTTTGTTTGCTCTCCACATTATCACACCCCGTGCCGCTAACTTATACCGGCCACGTTTCTGAGTTTTCCTAGGAATAAGTAAGGAAGATTATTCCCTGGACTTTTCGAATGGATCGGCATTAACGTATAGAGGCCGGGATTTTGTGTTCCAAACTACTAATTCAAAGATAATCTAATGTGAAAAGAGCCTTGATAATATCTAATAGAACAATACCTCACATCCCAAAACTTGCAAGTTAGCTCCACCAGGCAAATGAATGTAGCTTCATGGAAGTATAGTGACATGTTCATCATGCTACTTCATATCTTCCTACAAACTATAGCACCTTTATTCTCTACATTTCAGTGATTTCTTAATCTTCAATATTTTTTTCCCTTTTTCCACTCGAGAAAAATCATTTTTCAATTGTATTCCACTACAGTAGCTTAGTGTTTCAGTTCTGAGAAGATACATGATTACTATGAGGGCACATGACCTTAGCCATTTGACATGCTTATAACTTTGTAGTTTTCATAGAAACTGCATCATTCTTGATATTCTCATATGCTCAGTCTTCATACTTTTTCCTAAAGGAAGTTCATCAATGTTCAGACAAAGCGGTGTAGGTCACCCACCACACAGCTCCGGAGAAAAAGACCCATACAACTCATTTTTAAATCAATTAAAGCTTCATAATCCAGAAAATCATACCAAAAGTATAGAGGAGAGAAATAAATCCCAATGAATTATTGCTAGTGTTTACAATGTCCATCTTACTTCTTTGAGTCCAGTTTCCTTGACTTCACTTCTTGAGTTTGCATTCAGATGTGCGCACCTCTTCACCATACGTAGTTAGTAGAACTATCCATGATTTTAGGATCTAGGTCTTGTTTAGGGTCCATTTTCCACGGCTTTTGAAAGTCAAAAGCTGATTTTGAGATTAAGAAGCTGCTTTGGGCTTGTTTAGACAATTTTCTGGAAGTTTTTTATCTAATTAGAAGAACTTTTGGAGGAGCTCTTCTACCAGAAGCAGAAGCTATTCCAAACAGCCCTTAGTCTCCTCATTTATCATTTCTTACATGCTATATTTAACCTCCCAACTCTCTGCTATGCTCACTGCCCAAATCCTTGAGTTCTTTAATGATCAGATATGAAGGTAACCCCTAATAGTCGCTGAACTTTCCACTCTCTCCTAGTCAATTCCGAGTACCCATATTATTCCCATGTGTGTCAAAACTGACAACCTTCCCACATTATTGTTCTTCTTCTTCAGTAAATCGTACATGTTACAATAGAACATAATTTTCATCTTATATTCAAATAATAAAACCACTTCATACGAGATTCAATATCAGCTAGTCAAACAAGAGTACAATACCATTTCCACCCATAGATTGAGATTGATCTCCTGAACTTGAAACAAATATGCCCTTCAGAAATGGAAAACATATTCATTTAATAGGAAAACAATATTGGCTTAGAAGAAAATGCATATGAAAGGAAAAAAGCATGTTATATAATAAGGTGACAGAACAGACCTGCTGCCTAGCTCGTTGGAGCTCTTGCTCAAGTTGTGTCAACTTCATTCTACTGCTCTCTAACTGTTGAACATAAGCCTGAATGACAAATATGAAAGAACAAATGAGTACACGATAGTGATACTACTTTTACATGAGATAGATTAGGTAGGACGTAGTGTGCATTCAAGGGCTTTAGAATGTTCCAAAAAGATTCATCAGAAGCAACATACATTACGTTCAACACATACCACTTATTCATCAGAAGCAACATATCTTATGCTCAACACAGTCAATAGGTGATATACATGCATGCCAATGAATTTGGATTATATTATCTTGACTAAGAAGCTATGCTTGATTATATGCCTTTACCACGATCATAAGAATTTATGCCCGATCATATGCCTTTACCATGATTTATGCCCGATCATATGCCTTTACCAGGATCGTGGATGTATGTTAGTTCAACCCTCGCTAAAATAAGATTGAAATTTATAACACGGCTACAACTTAGAATTTGATCCAATGCATTAAGAGAAACAGACGTGTAAAAGGAAGATAATGGTGGTAAATAAAGCAAATAACGAAAGACCTACTTTTTTTCTCAAACGGCTTTTTCTGGCAGCTTCTCGATTTTGAGCAAGCCTACGCAGCATCTGCAAGAGGCAGTGCAATCATTTTTTTTTTAAACCAAAGGTATATACGTGCAATTTAGGAAAGGTTGAAAACCTTTTGATCTCTATACTTATCGCTGCCATCGGAAGCCACTATACCCTGTGATTGATCGATTTGAAACTGCAGAATAAACAAATTTCAAGATTAATTCACTAATAATCAATACAAGATTATCATTCTAGGAGGAATGTGGGAAATGTGCACAACTGAAAAATGTATACAATCAATTGTATAGCAATCGAAATGTATATGTTGATTTATGTATACAAAATGTGAGAACTAAACATATTGTATGGAAGCATATTAGACATCACCCTCATGTTTTTGTCTTCAGTGTCGGCATCAGTGGAAGTATCAGTCCGAGGAGGACTGACATCTGCCATTTTGGACGCACCACAATCTCCTGAAAGAATACTTCAAACTGAAATGAGCATTTCCATCTACCCTAATCTATGGGAGAAAATAGAACCCAAACTGGAGGAAAATACTCCTGTAAGGAAAATATCCAAAGGAATTAAATGACAATCCTTTCAAAGCATGAAAAAAGTGTCAAAAATGAGTTAAATGGTGAAAGTTTCAATTACCAAAGCCTCGTCAACAGCCACAGATTAGGAAAATTAAGTACAGAATTTATAATAGGCAACTTAAATAAATAACTCAGATACTCATAGCACGTCAGATAGCTCAGAAAGAAATAAATTAATAACAATTACAAAAGACATAGACTCACGAAGTAGAGCAAATAAAGAACAAAGATCAAATTAAGATAAGCAGAGAAAATACACAAATTTTAAGAAAGATTCATTACTTGCCTACTAAATCGACCTCCCAAGGATATAACAAATAAAAGTTCACTCACAAGAAGAATGAACTTTGTCAGCGATGTCTGATCAAATTAAGTGGCATCACAATAACATCCTAACAAGAAAACAACAAAGATTAGCTAAGAGAAGTCGGGAATCAGCTCAGAGATTAACAAATGAAGAAAAAAATAAAGAATCTCAATAAAAATAATCGTGTTTTTATGCAGTAAAACCCTAATCGCATGTTTATTAGAGAGAGAGAGAGGAGGATGATTGCCTGGGGGTAGGTGCAAGCTTGGGAGTTTAGTAGCTAAGAAAGTGAGTCCAGAGAGAGAGAAACGACTGGGATGGGAAATCGGGATTGCGTATTTAAATACGAGCAAAATGTACATTTGGTAAGTTTATTTTGTCTCGATTCGGTCTTACCCCTCTGTTTCTCTTTCTCCAAAAACTACATTTCACAAAAAAAAAAAAAATTGCAAATTTATAGTGGTCAAATTAGAGGTGGCTAATGTATCAAGTTGTTCAAGGATTCGACTCGTTCGTGTCAGATCGTAACTTGATTCTGACTATCCATGAATTTAGTTGATCACCCTTGCGAGCTGGCTCGAACTTGGGTTCTGGCCAAATTTGTTTGATTTTGATTTTTTTTTATTTTTTTAGTAATTTTTTTAGAAAAAATAGTTGGATCATTGGCTTGTGAATGGCTCGACCGACCCATGAGACTCACAGTCGAACCGAGAACACCTTCCTTTTTTTTTCGTGCAAATTTAGTCATTTATCCACTACTATCAAGTAATCAATGTAATGTAATGATTTAGATGTAAAAATTAAAAACTTAAATTAGTGTACACCTTGTTTGACACCTGTCTATATGTCAAAAAATTGGTCATTGTTTGAAAAGGCATTGTTAAAATTAAGGTATAGAATTCTGTCAACTCACATTAGTGTCAACTAAGTGTTAAGCTAGATGTACATGTAACATGATTCTAAAATTAATGAATATCCGACATGCAAAAAGTACTTTTAGTTCATAAGTTCATTTGAAAAAGTTTTTTTTTTAAGATGGGTGGTGTGTATTATTGTGTAATGTAGACATATGCATATCAATCATTCGTTAGTTTTGATATTCATACAGATATATTACGCTAGCTAAACTTGCGGGCAAGTTGATAAAATGATTAGATTTGAAGACTAATTGAAGTTGATTAATTTGATTTGCACCAAATTGAAGATAGGCGATGATGATCTAATTGTACAAAATTAAAGATGGGTGACTTCGGACGCATCTGCGTTCAAAATTCCGTGACCTATCGTGCATTTATTCTATCTCATTTTCTGCACACAAGGTGCTAAATGGAAACAATAATTTTGTACGTAATCTTAAAAATCGATAGTTTTTTCGAGTGAGTTCAATTATATTTTTGCATTTTGGTTGTGGGGTAGGGTTCCCAACTACAAAAGAAACAGAACAGAAATTTCATTTTAATAAAGACGACGAAAAATCACACGTTGCTTGTCACAAGAAACCTGCAATGCATTATGTTTTGAATTGTATCTGATTTGATAGGTGGATGGCTCCTACAATGTTTGACCATTTTCGCTTAGTTCACGCCATGATTGAATCCTTTGTGAATCGCACCAGCTAAATCACAACTTTACATTTACATATTATATTTCAAAGCCCTTAATTACTTTTGAACCACTTGATATTAAACTAAGCACTATATTAATATCATTTTAATTGTAAGTCCAATTAATTAATTTAATTAACGTAGTCGACCATCAAAATATATTTTTTTATTTCTTGGGATTAGCATATTAGAATGATGATCCAAGTACCGATCGAACAAAAAAAATGAAAATCCAAATACTATCGTCTGAACTTTAAGCTATATAATTATATTTCAGTTACACTGACATATTCCAAAGTAACATACAACGATACATCTTTACAAATTTTCATATCTTAGAGAGCTTGCATGTTGAAAATGATGCCGTGTTTCATTGTAATCATCTCCGTCTATGTATTAGTTTCTCAACCACTTTACATATTTTATTTGACCATTGTAATTTCTCGAATTAGATAAAAACATATATACAAAAACCAGTCATTTTCACACATATATATAAAACAGAAGGGGCTGGGGATTTATGAGGCTAAATGGTGATGCACCCTAGCCACCTAGCAATGGTTATTGACATTTCTTAGAATGTGGCCTTAGTGTCCTATTTGGATGCCCCCATGTGATGAGCTACCTGTGCAAAATAATTTATTATTATTTTTTTTTTTTGGAATTAAGTAATTATTTTTATTATTTAATTAGACAATACATACATAAAACTATATAGCATTAATCCCACCTCTTGAAAGTTAGGTATAGTAAATTAGATCCTTCTCAAATATGCAGATGTCAACAAACTTATGGCTTTTGCTCCAATATGGCCGGTTACAACTTTAAAGACAAAATGAAAAATTTCACATCAAACTAGCCCTAGGTACGTAAAGCAGACAAGCCATGCATGTAGAGTAAAATTTAACCACAAAGATGTGAAAACATAAGAGCTATGATCTATGAAGATGGCTTCATCAGAAGAAATTTTGCCGTGCATAGTATATTAACCATAGCATATAAGTTGGACATTTAATTAATGATGGATAAGAAACACCGAGTCGAAACAGAACAAGAATGTGGCTCTGCCTATGTAGTTGAGATGTCCAAATCCTTAGCAGCGCTAAAAGACATCTGGTTATGTATGTTTGAACCATGCATATCCATGGTTGCCAACTGATACTAGTACAATTGCTAAAACTATGTGGACCTATCAGTTCTCAGCACAAATGTCCCTATTTGGGACTCGTATGAAGGTGACTTGAAAATCCCTATTTCTGAACCAAACACCTCCATAGCTTCACTAGTATTGAGACTCTAAAGGTTCATCTTGGAGAAGAAAATAGGCGAGACAAAAGGAAAATCAACATTTTAACTGAAATAAATTTGATCATCCTGAGGCTCACCTGAACTGACTGAAAAATAAGAATAAGCTTCGATTAACTTGCAAAAATAACAACGAGGTCGGCTAAGCTTAGATCCACTTCTACCCTGAAGAGGCAAACGATAAGCACGCTAAAATGAACTCAGAAACAAACTTCAGGTACACTTGAAGATAAATGGCAGAGTATACACAAGGCAGCATAATGGGGCCTCTACGCTGTTAGGATATAGCCAAGAGGTTGCACATATTTGTACGGTGCACTTCATTATTATACATATACACGAGCAGCAATTTAAGAAGATAAGCAGAAACGCGTGAGAATTTCACAAAATAAACACTTCGAAGTTAAAAATCAAAGCCAATGCACGTTAGTTGTGTCAAATATGTGTCAACAAATAAGGTACCTGTGACACGACGTACAATCTATTCATCTTTGCCCATGTCCGTGTTCACATATCTACTATGACATATTGACATCATAGTTAATTGATATCTTCATGGCTCCGGAGAATCTATTAAGAGAATGTTATTTTGAGACTAAAGATACATGGTACATGTTTAATACAAGAACATCAGTTGTGTGTCAAATTTGTGTCCAACAAGGCACAGGCAGCACAAACTATTTATCTTTTACTATGTTCGTGTTCTTATATCTACTCTAACATCATTGTTAATTTATATGGCTTAGAAGAATCTTATTATCTGTCAAGAATTTGAGTTCCATCTTAAAAAGGTCAACCTTATTAAAATGAGTAGTCCAAACCCTTATAAATTGATCTATATTTTCATTGTTATTCGATGTGGAATTTTATTTTTATTTTCATTTTCATTTTTAGCCCAAACCCCCACAAGAGGGTGTGGATAAAATCTCATATCTAATAAAGATGAAAACATAAACCAATTTCTAAGGATTTAGACTATTTCTCTTAACAATGTTGACCTTTTAAGATGGAACCCAAGTCTTAACATTATGAGGGTATTATTTTCAGATTAAAGACATACATTACATGTTCTATACCCGAACCTTAGCTGTGTGTCAATTTTTTGCCAAAAAAAAAGGCACAGGTGGTACAAACTATTCATCTTTTCCTATGTTTGTGTTCCTATGTCTACTTCGAGATCATTGTTAATTTGTACATGTTCTATACTATAGTATTAATATACGTATAAGATTCAAAACTGTAACAGGTTTTCGAACCAGAGTCGAGCAGAATGAAGCAAACTTAACTGGTGATATTAACCCGAACATCAAAATTTTCCAAACATTTTGAACTCTAGGATCATCAAGATCAAAAGAATACTCACATTGCAGAAAAAGTGTAAACTTTACAAGAAAAGTAACATATAACTGGCCATTACTACACATCAAAATCTTCCAACCTGACAATGAAAATTCTATAACTATTTACTAGTCACAAGTTATGCGAATGCTCTTATCCAGATTCAAAAACCCAGTTTAGCATCCAATTTTCAGCATGAAAATCTAATAACCAGATAAAAAACAAGTAAATTTAACTCGGAAAAATCTTCGAACACGTTGCGTGCAAATACGCTATGATATAATGTGGTACATATCAAAGCTGGAACATTCAAAATTCGATATTTTCAGTACCAGAAGCCATGGGGTGCCCGTTACACTCCAGTTTCACATTCAGAATTAGCCCTGAACTTGAGCCTAAAGGAGTCCATGGTATCGGACCCGGGTGGATATGGATTACTTATTCAGCAAGTCATCCATCCGCCCACTTGCTTGGTTTTCTGGATACTGGAACGAGAAGTAATTCGGATCCACCCGGATTGCCGATCTCCAGATGTCCATACAGCGGCTGTAGAAGCCCAATTCTTGGCCGTTTCGAACCCAGTTTTCAGGCCCACCTGGCGGGCCTCTTCTTTTCCCAAGACTAAACCGTCTACATAGCCCTCGTTGTAGGTTACTTTGTAGGTGGTGGCTTCTATGTGGAGCGAGGTTCGAATATGTCTTCACCGGAGTCCATATGTCCATGCAATCGCGATTCCGCCGCGGTTGGAGTTGTGAAACGTCAGAGCCGCCGTGTATATCCCGGCATGGCCCCTTTGAATATACTGGCCGTATTGGGCCTCACATACAAGTCTGTGACCTGGATCGGATGGGCTTTTAGGATTAGAGTCTTAGACTTTTAGTGGGCTCAACTCTTTTTAATAGGAAGGGGAAATTTGGGCTTGGATCTCTATCCCTGCACTCTATAGGTCCCCAGACATCAAAAGTAACAGAGGATTATTCTTGATTCTTTCACTTTCACTGCAAAAAAAGTGTCAAATTTTGGAATGTGTGAGAGCTAGGTGAAAAAAATGAAGGAGAACGTAAAAGAAATAAGAGCATCTCCAATGCAACAATTTGCATTGTCATATATGCGGCAAGCAAAATGAAGGATAAGAGAAGATCATCTCTAATTTTGAACTGTGGATTGCACTTATTTTAGAATTTGCACGATAAGAGCAGATTGAGTCGATAATCTTCTACAAGAGGCACACTCATAGGTCATACAAAGCTTCCCTCTTGTCAGCATAAAAGACCTACTCGATTGCATAATGTAAGTGTGCTAATCGGCAGATTCTATATAATTGTGGAAAATAAGAATCTACAATAAAATTTATATGATTAACTATGTCATGGGGCCGGATATAGTCTTATATAATCGTATATTTAATTAAATTAGGCAAAATATTCTAACATTAGTAATAGTCATAAGACTATAATTGTTAAAGAAATTACTTGAAAAAGTGGTGCTGTCTCTCTCCTAGTTCACAATAGATTCCCTTATATCTTTTATTCAAGAATCCAATTAAGCAACTCATCCAAACCACAAATATATCACTACTATATAAAAGAGCAACTTCCATTTTTACTATTCATAAGCCGAATGACCGTATTAGCCGAGCCGAGTGGGCCATGTTAACCGAGCCATTTGGAAGTGTGCTGTTATTCCAGAACATTCATGTCTGCCTTCATTTTTTTTTCACGCAACCATCACCTCCACTGTAATATTCCTACATTTTCACACGCAACGCAATATTTTTCCATTTTTACATGCAATTTCACTTCATCCCACAACCAATGCAAC
>CAIGRT010195720.1:0-26076 GCA_903798405.1 Fraxinus platypoda | reverse complement strand
AACTCCATTACGTTTTCAAAATTAGAATTAAAATTTATTAAGCTTATTTTTGGCTAATGGATTATGGTGGATCAAGCTCTATGCAAAGACTTTAATTCCTCTTCTTTGTTTTATACTTCCCCTCAAATTTCCCGTGGTACATTAATTAGGAGAAGGATTGTCTAATTGCAAAACTTCTAGAAAATGAAGAAATAAGCATGACTTAGAATTAAAAAAAAAAAAATTCACACAGAGAACTGAAAATCATCTGTAATGTAAAAAGATAGGAGAAACCATTAGTTGAGCGCGATAAAGAAAAATGCCAGAGATCAGAGATGAATTTCTTGAGAGTTTCAGGAAAATTTCCGGCGTGTTCAAGAGGTGGCGCATCCGTTTATCACCCAAGAAAACAACCCATTAAGTCAATTATAACGAACCCTTAAGCCGTCTAGGTTTTGATTTCTTTAGCGGCTGCTGGAAAATTGAGAATGTGAGATTAGTGGGTTTAAAAGATAAAAAAGAAATAAAAAAATTTTTTGGGCCCCTTAAAGAATTGGGCTTGAGGCGATGGCCTCTCCTCACGTCCAGCTCTGCCCATTGCATATAGAAAAGTTAAGAACGCAAAACATGTCTAATGCACGTGTTCATGCTTAAGATGTGATGCTTTTATTTGTGGTTATTACTTATGACGTAGATATAAAAAATTACGAATCCAACATGCTACACACGTACATGTTCACGCATTAAATGCAAGCATCTCAATTTTGAGGATGTTACGTGATGTAAATAGAAAAAGTCTAGAACGATTTATCAATATGCTAAAACGAAACTTGTCAATATGTCAAATGAAAATGAGAAATAGGTGAACAAGTTGACAAATTTTTCGGATTGCATTTATATCATAAAAAGAAAAAAGAAAAATCAAGGAGCCTTTCAAATTTCACAAATATGATGTTATATTAAAATTTCAATAGTTGATTTTTTTTTTTTTTATAATAATTCTTTAAAGCCTAATTCGAGTCTTATTATTATTATTTTTTAAATAAAATTAAAATAAGGACATGTTTGGATCGGATTAAAATCTGGTTTTAATCTAAGTTAAAGTCAAACAATCAATATTAACCACATTTTTCATGGGTCCCACATCTTTTCAACCACACATTTCAAAAACTTCTATCACCATCCATTAAAAATCTAATTTTAATTCTCACCAAACACCTCCTAAGTTATTTTCAATAATCCCTTATTTTTCAAGAATTTTGCTGTCTTCCTTGCTGCATTTTTTTGCCTAAAGGACAAAGCAAATGACAGCTTGGAGGAACTGAACAAATGACATCGTGGGATCCACTCTACGCGTACTGACTTCAGTCAAAATAATGCATGTGGGGGCTGAACCGGGGCCCACATCTCTCTCTCTCTCTCTCTCTCTCTTCTATTTTATACACGTTTTAAAATTTAAACCTACCGAAATATTAGTCCTTGAACTCCATTTTCCAAAAATTCATTTTTTCAAAACTTATTTTTAATTACACTTTCATCAATAAAATAAATTTACGCGTAAATCGATAATTTTTTCTAACTTTTAACCATATATTCTCAAAAAAATTCACTATTCAAAACCACATTTTCCTCCAAAATAGAGCTCAAACAAGGGCTTATTTTCTTCCAATCAAACTTTATTTTCGATCACATTTTTAAATAAATTCACAAGTATTATTTACTTATTCCCTACTCGTTTATACTTATTTATAAATTAAATCATCTGCTAAGTCATTTCGATTGAGCGGAGACAACTCAAACCATCTTAACGTAAACAAAATTACCAATTTAGACATTTTCAAGAACAATATAATGAATTTAATGGATCAAAATATTTCTAATAGAAATTTCGTCAATAATTGTCAACGATAGATTGTTGGTGATTATGATTCACTACAAAAATAACGATAGTAATATCGTTAGTAATCACCAGCATGCAACGATTATCATCGATAATAACATCAATGATGTTGTCGAAAATCATCGACGGTGCTTCAATCGTTGATTAATTTTTTTCCAAGTTATTGACTAATAAAATTTTCATTTTTCTCTATATTATTTTTTTAGTGTTATAATCGTTGTCAAGTATTTTCGTAAAAAAAAGACAAAAACATATAAATTTTAAAAATTGAGACCCTAGATCGGGACTTTGATTTATTATTATTTTTTCAAAGCGGGGATTGATAAAGATATGACCGATTCGTGACAATCTTTAATCACGTAACGGACGATGCGGGAACGCAATTATGGAAAACCGAAAAGGTGATTCCGTTGATCTTGCGATTCGTAATCCATTTGCAAATATAAGATTCTTTTCTTCAACTTTGATTAATCTTAATTTATTTGGCTAATTAGATTAATTAACTTAACAAATAAGCAAGCAACAAAACGTCTAAAAGGTGGTTTTGACATTTGACCTATTCTAGTAGGGCCCAAATAATGTCGGCTGCCAATTGAAAAAGAAGAGGCAGGATTGATGTGGGCCCACCACAAAAAGCAGAATCCATGGGCCCAATGGTTAGAAAAGCAAAAATATTTACTCATTCCATTCCATTTTTGTTGCACAAGTACATAATCATTTTCTAAATATACCTCTATATTAAAAAATGATATAAATATGAGTAGTCATATTTATTGATGACAAAACGCGTTAAATAAAAGTATATTAGAATACTAAAAATTAAACTATATCATCAATGAGGAAATTTGTCTATAATTTGGAATGGATAAAAAAAGAAAGTAAACGTATCTTTATTAGAGGGAGGGAGTAATTGATTCAAGCACAATACGGTATGTTACGTCCCAGCCTACGAAATATGTCATATGATAGAGAGTTGAGCAAAATGTCTCGTAAAGTTAGTACTCCATTTTGCATTTCCTTTTTCACATGTCTCATCCGATGCAATTAGACCATAATTTTAGATGTCTCGCTAGGAATACTATGTTATATGAGATGATGCATCATATTTTCACAGAGGCGATGGGTATATCGTACGAGCTTCGCCTTAATCAAGATTGATGTAACAACTCTGCAATGAAAACATCCATCTAGATCACAATTTTTATCACATATCCAACCTATATAAAATCACAAGCATATGATGGATATAAATTGGTACAATTAAACTTGAGAAGTGAGTCATTAAAATGATATTCGTGTCGAGCATCTAGATGAGCATTTTCTATCCATCTCGTCAACCTATAAATACTCTATCCTTTCTCATGCGAAGGCAAGTGTAGGTAAATGCAATGCATGTATAATTTACAACCTACACCCATATCTTCGTCAACTATATCGCTCGTTGAAGAGTAAACACGGTCATTACACCCTGTCACGACTACATCTTGTGTAGGCCAATGTGATTGTTCAAGTGTGTGGGTAACATATACATGAAAAAGAGATGAGCTGAAATCTATTGACATCTTGATTTTGTCGAATTCAAATGTCAACATGGTCTGTCTTTCTAAATTGTTAGACTTTTATATCGTCAAATATTTGTTTTCTATTTGTTTCTTATTTTTGCTGGATTTATTGGTCGACGGTGATGCTATAACATTTTTAAATTTTGTAATATCTATGGAATTTGAACATACTGAATTTGACCTAATCCACACCCCCATCGGCACCATATGTCTGCTCTCGTTTGACCTTCATTAAATTATAATTTATTTTTCTCATTTTTCTTATCAACCACTCATTCTCTAATAAAATAATATTATACATAAATCTAAAAAAAAATTCTTCTTTTTTAACTACACATTCTCTAAATAATTACTATTATAAAATTAAATTCTCATTAGAACGTGGGAATAATGAGAACCAAACACAGGATATATTACTTTGCATGACGGAGCCTCTCCATTTCTCTTCCGCGTAGCTATCAGCTTCCCGGCCACGGGTCTATGACTGTGTGACACAGTGGACCCTACCCCCACCCACCCCACAAAACACATTCTTATTCCTCACTTCACTCAAACCCACTCACTGTGTGTAAAAAAGAAAAAAAAAAATCTATAGTCCCTCAAAGAATGTGAACAAAGAATTACAAACAAAAAAGTGTAAATTGGGTTTTGTTTGTAGAGTGATGGCGAAGAGTGGGGTTTTGGAAGGCGATCCAGGACCGGTGGCTAAGGCTATGGAATGGAAGAGGGAATTGCAGAAATTTGTCAAGGTAGTTGTTGATGACGAGGATGTTAACTTGGAGGCAATCGATAAAGCCCAGCAAATGCTTTCTGCTTTAAAGGAATTGAAGATGAAAAAGTATCTATCTCTAAATTTACATAATAATTCTCGCCGTGAAGTTGTTTCTGGTGCGGTGCCTGAGGAATTTAAGTGCCCACTTTCTAAAGAACTCATAAGGGATCCTGTTATAGTCGCCACCGGACAGGTTCGTAATTTTACTTCCACAAATCAGATTTGATTTTGTTCATATCATTTTTTTTTTTGGTGAAATTGTTTGCAAATTAGTTAATGTGTGTCTGTGTTTGGATTTTGTTTATTTTGTTAAACTGTATTTGGTTTTGGCAGTTTGAGGAATTTTTTCTTCTTCTGGACTTTGAATATTGATTTTGACAAGATAATTTGCAGGATTTCGGTTACCATTTCTATTAATTCGTTCTACAAATGTGCACTCTGAATTTGTGTGTGTGTGACTGAACAGAGGAAATTTCTAACCTTGTGTCTTTCTTTCGATAAGTTTATCACTTTGTCTAAAATTTTAGGAATTTTGACTTGTTTGGTTGTCGGATTGAAGTTGTTTTATGTGTCTATCTTTAGGTTGATATGTTGACATGAAGATATATCTTTATTTGGAAATTTTAAGATCTTAGAATGCAGNTGTGTGTGACTGAACAGAGGAAATTTCTAACCTTGTGTCTTTCTTTCGATAAGTTTATCACTTTGTCTAAAATTTTAGGAATTTTGACTTGTTTGGTTGTCGGATTGAAGTTGTTTTATGTGTCTATCTTTAGGTTGATATGTTGACATGAAGATATATCTTTATTTGGAAATTTTAAGATCTTAGAATGCAGTTTCTTGTTCATATTGTTAACATTGACAATTTGTGCAGACTTATGATCGATCCTTCATTCAGAAATGGTTAAAATCTGGGAATAGGACTTGCCCTAGAACCCAACAAGTACTATCACACACTATTCTTACACCTAATCACTTGATTAAGGAAATGATATTGCAATGGTGCAAGAGTCATGGGATTAGATTGTCGGATTCTGCTCAATATTCTGATGAGGATGGCTTAACTGGAGATGACCGGGACCAGTTCCTTTCTTTGCTTGAGAAAATGTCGTCAACATTGTCTGATCAAAAGGAAGCAGCAAGAGAGATGCGGCTATTGACAAAACGGATGCCTTCGTTCCGGGCACTTTTTGGCGAATCTTGCAGTGCCATACCTCAGCTGCTGTCCCCGCTATCTCAAAGCAAGTCTCAAAATGAGGTTCAACCGGACCTCCATGAAGATATAATCACGACACTTTTGAATCTTTCCATTCATGACAACAATAAAAAGCTCGTTGCAGAAACACCTATGGTTATTCCGCTTCTTATGGATGCTTTGAGATCGGGAACTATCGAAACAAGGAGTAATGCAGCTGCAGCCCTTTTCACATTATCGGCTCTTGACTCAAATAAGGAGCTGATTGGTAAATCCGGTGCTTTGAAACCTCTCATCAACTTATTAGAAGAGGGGCATCTTTTAGCTATGAAAGATGTTGCATCAGCTATTTTTAATCTATGTATTCTTCACGAGAATAAGTTGAGAGCTGTTAGAGATGGTGCGGTGCGTGTTATCCTTAAAAAGATCTTGAATCGAATGCATGTTGATGAGTTACTGTCAATCCTCGCTATGCTTTCAACCAGTCAAACAGCTGTTGAGCAAATGGGAGAGCTCGGGGGAGTGGAATGCTTGCTTAGTATAATTAGGGAGACATCTTGTGCTCGAAACAAAGAGAATTGCATTGCAATCCTTTTCACTATTTGTCATAGCGATCGATCCAAGTGGAAGCAGATGAGGGACGAGGAAAACACATATAGAACTATCTCTAAGCTTGCTGAAAATGGCTCATCCAGAGCCAAGAGAAAGGCCAGTGGCATACTTGAAAGACTGAACCGGGCTGTCAATCTAACCCATACCGCATGATGTGGGTATGCCGATCACGTATTCTGTAAATTCTAGATATTTTCATTTTCCTTCATCATCGACAATTGATTGTTGTCATTTTCGATGTTCATTCTGTATATTTTATTATCTAAGCAGCATGGCTTGATAAGTAAGAGCATCTCCAATCATGGTGTAAAATATATCTAAATTATGATTTAGATCTCCAAGGTGGCCGGAAACCTCTCCCAATGGAGAGATGCAAAGGAAATGCAAATTACATTTTTCGGTAGAAAATGTAAAAAAAGATGTGAATTTACATTTTTTTAAAATTCACGCAAGGCAAAAGGTGGATTTAGGCATTCCATTGGAGCAAAATTTGAATTTAGATCCGCGAGGATGTAAATAAGGATGCAAAAGTGGTTTTGGAGATACCAATTTCACACCACTATTGGAGATGCTCTAAGTATATGGTTTGTGCATAATACTGAAGAAAGCTTTACTCATAAGGTTCTTTGCAATATTGTTCAAAGATTGTTGCACATGGTTTTTGAGTAGACCGCATTAATATGTTCTAACTTTTGACAGCATTTGCTTTGCTGGTTTCCTATGATTGCTATTTTATGGATTCTTCTCTATTTTTCTGTCAAATAATTCCTGCACATGTGTTTTTTCTTAGATCCCATAAATTTCTATAAAATCATTGATTCTTTAGTTTCCTTGAATGATACATTTTTACGTGTCTTGAACAGTACTCGTTCAACAAGACACTCTCTTATTTTTCCGATAAATTTGGGATCGGCTACATAGAATCTTTTCCAGACACTGTTCGGTTCATTCTCAATATATTTCATCGTTGCTTACTGGACTATATGGCTGTAATTCTTCATATTTTTCTATCTTCACTGTATGAGATGACTCCAAAACCCATTGGCATTATGAATCTGTCTCTGATGATTGAATGAATGGTTCCAGATTGGGATGAGAAAATGATAAATTCGGAGTCTAAGATCATTGCTCAAAAAAGTAAACTTCAAAAATTCTCTTATATTTAAACAATAAACAGAAACATGCAACTGTGTTCCTTAGAATATCGAAGAATCCGATTCAAAAGTAAAGGGGAAGCAGAACAAATTGGAATAATTTAAATATGCCGAATAAATTTTCACGCTTTGCACAAGGTGTTGTATCTATTATCCATATTCTCCCGCCTTTCTTTAATGTTTGGTAAGGTGGACGGATAATAATGACCTCAAAGAAATTAAAATTTCGTATATTTTATGTTTCGATATGAATGTTATAAAATTCAACCATGCTACATGTACATGGTCCTTGACATAAAGTTTTACATTGTTCCATGTGTTGCGGCATGATTGGCCAGTTTGAAAATGGTCCTTGACATTGAGTTTTACATTGTTCCATATGTCGCGGCATGACTGACCAGTTTGAAAATAAAAAACAGTTTCCCGCTCATTCACTTTTGAATTTGCGAAGGCATGTTAACTATCATGTACAAATGGTTCAATCCTATAAAATTAAGTAATTTGCACGTGGGGAGACACGTTGAAGATACGAATATTACAAAATTAATTTCATCTCTAGTATTTATTGATTCTGGATTATTGAAAAATAATTGAGTAGAGATTGCACTTCGATAGAGAGGAGATAGAATTTTGGATGGAATCGACAATTCTTCATTTAAACAAGCTGTGATTCTATTATTGAAATGGGATTTTGTCCACAATTGATAATTATTCATTGCCTATTCATATATTTTGTCCACAATTGATAATTATTAGAAAGATGGATAAAAAGAGAGTTAGGAAAAAGGAAGCATTATTTGTGAGCTTGCTTTTTCAATAAATGTTAAATTTAAATATTCTCCGCATCGAACTTCAATCCTCATCCGATGGTTGAAATTGGACTAGTCATTGAAAGGAGATTCTTCTATACCATGTTAAACATTGAGTCGACGCTTGATATGCTAAACGAGCTTGACGGTATAATAAATAAAATTTTAACTTTTTAATACTAACTAATATTATCCATCTTTGTAAATCATGAACTAAGAATACATAAACAAATAAGATTGCAACTTCATACTTAATCCTATATTGGGTTGTCGAAATTGAATTCATTTTGAGACGGAGATTACACTTGCATCGCAACGTATAGAGTACTAGACAACATGAGTGACAACGAACACGGATTTAACTTGTTTCTCTAAAAACGTTCAATGTTGTCAAATTCAATACACCAAACATGTCATCAAAAGACGAAAGGAATTTACAATAGAAGACTTTTTAACAAAATGTAAGACAAACTTCTTTAAACCCAAATTCCCCCATTGTGTAGAAGTTTCAATAAATTGAAAATGGGGGTCTACCATGTGTAGTTTCTGCACACATGAACTACACAGCTGGGGACCGAGCACATTTTGTGCCCATAGTCCCCACACTTGAGAGAACACATTTGTCTAATACATGGGATCCTTATCTTCATCCAAATAATGTAGCTAAGAACAATATGTTTCCATTGAGCAACATTAGGCAGCATCAACCTCGAATCAAGCTACTATGTGGGTACCGTACCAAGTGCGAAAAGGCCGTGCCAACCTTTTCTGGTGGAACAGGTCGGTCTTACAGTTAGGCCTAGCACGGTCCCAATTCCGTGCCATGAGCCTACTTATCCTATTTTAAAACCTCTAATGTGCGGATAAATTTCGAGCTAGGTAAGTTTTTGGTACACAGTCACTTCACCCACAAAGAATTGAACTATTCCAACCTCACAACCAAGTTGTAGAGAAAATATAAATAGACCATCATTCTAGCCAAACAAATCTGTATATGCTAGTAATGCCAATTTCTTCAGTTCAGATAGTGATCATTTTATTCAGAGAGCATGAATTGAGCAGGAAGAAAATTCAAAGAAATGAAAACCCGAGGAATGCAGGAATTGATCATATGGAAAATATTTTTTTATATCTATGGATAGAGTTCTACTATCACACTGTACAACTTCAGAAATAGATACTGTACATTTCCAAGACGACCAATTTGACAACCTGTCAAAGTATTGCAGAGTAAATGGGGATTTACATGCTGAGTATAATAGAACAACTAACCATGACGAATGTCTCAACCTGCTTGATCCAAACTGGAGAAAAGATGAGCATTAACCAGAGCCATACAACCAACAAAAAGTAAGACTATCAATCCGTCTTGTAAGCCCACCCATGTGTCTCTAGAAATGCACGCACGGCTTCTTTTATGGCCAAATTGGGCACCAACTGTGATGAATACAGTGGTTCGCGGCTAACCGGATCAAAATTGCCAACCTTAAAGGTGAAAAGTTAAGGATTAACTCATGACACCGGAGGATAAATATGTGCATATATATAAATGGAAATGACAATTGAATATCAGTTAGGACTACCTTCCGCAGATGATCAAGAATTACTGCTCTCTCATATGTAACTCCACTTGGAGTAATAACAGGATCACGGAAAATATCTAGAGTAATTTTACAGCAGAGATAGTCTGGCACCTGAAATCCTCAATTGGTGTCACCGAGTCACAAGAAAATAAAATCGCAATAAGGGGGAAATTCTGTGAAGGACACTCAAAAAGCTCACCTCAGTTGGGATATCATCTTCAGCAGCTTTGTTAAATACTCTTCTTAAAGCTTCCAACTGTTCTAAATTGGATTGAGTATTTTCATCCTCGAATCCTTCCACTAGTGAAGCATCGAGGAAATGCTTCTCCTTCAAAGCTGCCTCGCACGTTTCTCTGAGACATGGGAAGATAATTAAGATACCAACATCATTACTAGCAAAGCAAACAGATATAGAAGAAGGAATCACAGAAGATAAAGACCCGGACTTGAAACAGAAAAAAGCAGTTACTTTAAATTCTGAAGATCCCATGAACGGCTGGTAGATTTCTGTTCCCACAACAAATATCTTGCTCTTGCAAGCTCTTTCCATATCTCCTCTACCATGTAGCCCTTAGGGTTTTCACCCCTTCCAAGATCTAAGGCCTGATATATCACAAAAATATTAAAAACATTCCCATCAATGGTAAATATCCTTTTCTACAAATTTCAGAGTCTTGCACTATGATGCTAGGACTCGGATACGTATCTAAGTGTCGGATCTTTTATTTTCTAAAATGTAGAATACGGGGACATGGCTAAAAAAAGTCCAAATTTCGAACATCGGTACGTGGGTACGTCTTTCAAACTTCAATTTTTTTACGAATCCAAGATGTCATTTTGAATAGACCAAAATCAATTATTCACAAAGAAGGAAATTGACATTGAATAAGGAGATAAGACGAATAAAATAGAATTTTAGGGTTCAGTTTTCAATTATGAGAATTACTAAATATTATACAAAATAGAAAATGAGGGATTTGACTGCAATTTGAATTGAAGCGATAAGTAGCACTATATGAAACTCATTTCATTTTATACAAATAAAATCTTAAATCACCGATACAGGAAAGAAAAAAGAAAGAAGAAGAAAAAGAAGGGAAAACCTAGAGCCGCCACATTTCTCCACCCTCTCGGCTGCGACGCTAGATTTATAGAGAGCAAAAAGGGGAAAGAAGAAAAGGGAAAGAAAAGGAAAAGAAAAAAAGAAAGAAGAAGTAAAAACAACGAAGTGTCCGGATGAAATTTGGAGGATTCGACACATATCCCATACCCATGTCGTGTCCGATACGGGTACTCCGATTATTTCGAAGAGTCCGAGCATAAGAGGTTTTGCAAGTAAACAAACAATCATACCACCATGAATGCCCATTCATCACCTTAATATATCACAACAATGTAGTAATGAGACAAGCATAAGGAGGTTAGAAACCTGGTGTAAAGCATGGAGAGAGAAATTTTACAGAGTAGGTAACCAATCAAAATAAACCACTAAAGCAACAAGCCACCCAAAAACAAAGCAAATTATACAGCATGGGTCATCCTACAAAGCTAGTGTACCATCCAACAAGGCATAACAGGTTAAGTAATATTCAATTCCACAAGAGAGTGACTGATTTTCAGAAAGCAACAAGTAGCTCTTTTGTCTCTAAGAAAGAAAGATGAACAAAAGAAGAAATGGGTGAAGCGGAAACTGGTCAACTTATCTATTTTGAGTATAATCTGAGAGAAAATAGGATTCCATTTGTTAGCACCTAGCATTATCTAACGCTTACATTGGTCATTCATACAAGACTTGAAGGAAGCATATGCCTCCACAAGGATGTATATTTTTGCAAAGCTTAATGGCATTTTAACATTTTTCGGAATACAAAGAAATCTGTATGAAATAAAATCACGTACTTTTTCCAATTCCTTAGCTCCTTCAGTGTATTCTTCCCTTTGTAGCAGTGCAAGACCAAGCATATAGTGGGCCTGCCATAATGCAAAGCACTTCCAAGTTAGATTCATGGGTGACAGCCAAATAAGAAAACTGTAAAATGCACAAGTCAACAATAGTGCTCCAGAGTGTAAAACTCTTAGCAAAAGGCTAGAATTTTCCTGAAGGGAACATTCACTACTACAAAGGAAGATGTGACAAAGAACAATGATACAAGAGTCAAGACCATCAAATAGAGCATGCATGCTACAGCAGAATTGACAGAGATCAAACCCAAACCCAGAATAACCAATTATATGAGTCAAAACATTTTCCATTTGTCACGTAAGAAAGGCCTGTGGGTTTCCAGGTAGCCATTATCAATGATGGAATATATTCCACTAGACAAACTGAAAAATGAAAAATTGTGAACAAAAATTTCACTATTAGAAAGAGTTCTTTAATATAAACTTTTGCAGTCCTTGTGTCATATACTCATGAAGCAATACAATAGAGCTTTTTGGAACTAGAACTTGTGCCTCATCAACATGAGTTAGAGTTGAGGCAGGCAGAATTTAATACACGATGTCCTGAAGCAGATTGATCTAAATTCATGTAATCTATAGAAAAGTTCACAAAGAGTAGATAATCACCGTTAGCAAACAGTTTATACGCACACTACGAGAAGAGGTTAATGCAATTACAGGAAAGTTGATCCACAGGGGGGTAGTTTCATCACCAAATTTTAGAGCTCAAATTGTTGGATCATTTCATCCAAAAGACAGAACAGAAAGCAAGATGTAAATCTTGGAGCACCAAGGACAGAAGCAAAATAAGCAAAAAACTAGGCTAGGCGGGAAAAGATGGAGCAAGAATGACCATTTTCAAAGTTGATATCACTAACTTTTAATTGGTCAAAGAACTCGTGCATGTGAAATTATTTACCAAAGAAAGAGAAAATTTGAAGCACGAGGAAGTTTTAGCGTCAAAGGCATATATTTTTACAATGATTAGATTCAATTCATAAGTTGAGAAATCAGAAATGATCTACTAGAGGTTCCAAAGAAGTATGAGCGATTACGCTTTCCTTCCTTAAGTTTCAGCATCATTTCCATATTTTTTTTTCAATGATTATATTTGATTCAGAAGTTGAGAGAATAATATAGTACAAGTTCTTCAAAAGAAGTACGAGCGATAAAGCTTTCCTTCATTTCTTGCTATGCTGAAGTATTTATATTGAGACTTCAAAAATTATTTGCAAAAATCATGATTACTCACATAGTAAATTCAAGTAAATCGGACTTGGAAATTCAATAGCAGGAAGAAAAAATATTAATCATGGAAAAAAAAAAAAAACCAGCAGCAACCCACTGTTATTTAATACACAAACTGCATCAGGACACCGCCTCATCAAAGCGAACCACATTATATTTTAAATAAAACTTAAGCAATTTTAGTAAATTGCAGCAGATAACAATTAAAATTCAATAAAGGTTCAAGTGAAATCAACACTAACTAATCTTTTCACATGATTTGATACTCATCTCATAAACAAATACCCTTTCAGCACCCAAAATGTGAACGTGTAATAATCTGAAAAGACTAGTAGTTTAGACGAAAAGGACTCGAAAAGCCCAAAAATTTATCAAAACCGCTCCTTTTCTTCTCATTTTTGCACCTCACACATTTTCCTTTGTTGGAGCTCTGTGCGTCAACACTGGAAAAACATTTCCTTCTTTGCTATCGCCACAACCTTAAAAATAAGTAGCAAATTGCAATAACAAAATACCAGCAGTAGACATTACATTTGACTCAGTTGCTTAGGATACCTCTTAATTAAAAAGGCATCGGTAGATGAAAAATTAATATGCTATGTAGATGTTGAAACCCTAACCCCTAAAAAGGCATTGGTAGAAAAAAAATTAACATGCTATTTAGATGTTGAAATGTTTCGCCAACATCTGAAAGAGCTTATAATGAACTATAAAGCGAGGGTGAGGGTTGACTAGTGACCTTTTCCTCAAAGTAGCTCAATGTTAAAAAGGTAAAATCGGGTATTGAGACGTGAGGCGAAGAGTGGTCTCACCGTGAACAAAAAAAATACAAAAATAAACCATAAGCATTAAATACTCATACAATATAACTTAAAGATCTAAGGTGATGTTATTGTTATTTTCCGAGCGATGCGCCATCGACTAAGTGATCAAGTTCTAGAGTTACATTGTGTGTTTTGTTATGCCCGTTGTGTGTTTGAATTATAATGTATTTTATCTTATGGCATATTAATATATAATCAAAGAAAATAATTAGGTTTTGATATATAATGGGTTTCAATGATAATTTATGGCTAGTAATCAATGAAATTAGGTAATATTTATTAAAATGTAATAGATTTCAAAAGCTATTTTAATATATGGTATATTTCCATTGAAGTCAACCAATAAAAATATGAGACCTCCAAAGAACAAGTGACTTTCGAGATAATTAAAGAGAGGCTCAGGCCTCTCTCTCTTTGAGGCTTATGCCTCAATCACTAAAGGCATGAGCCTCATTTTGCTTTGAAAAAAATCTTGACTCAATACTTTTGGCCACCACCTAACAATGAGGTTGCCCGAGTCACACCTTTTTAAACCATAATATAACTAGATCTTCAACATCAACAACACAATTTTAGTCTAATCTACCTCTTCTAACATGTTTTACTAACTGGACCCACTTTGCGTATAATCAAGGCGTATCGCAATCATCTAAGTTCTCCTTCCTTAACTTATCCTCAATTACTATCACATCCATTTATTAGCGTTAATACTATTGTTTCTTATTTTATCCTTTTGATACAACCACACATTTAGCTTCACATCCTCATTTTCACTATCTTTAGATTATGAAACTTTTCTCCTTTAAAAGTCCAACATTCAGTACCATAAGTATAATATATTTAGTACCTAGCTTGTAGAACTCGCTTTTTAACCTTATTGGAAACTTCCTATCACATAGAATACATGTAGCACTTGTCCTTCAAATCCACTTGAATCATATTCATTACATCCTCTCCACTCGTCCTTATGAATAAGCAAACATAAGGATTTTAATTTCATGTCTGGCTAATGTTTATAAACTATTTAAAATTGATCAAACACTCTTCATCCACATTTCATAGGATTACCTACTTATCTACCATTCATTTTTATCTATTTATTTAGACTGCTTATAGCCACTTCCCAAACGATAATTAAAAGTCACCTTTTTCGGGACAACAAGATCATTTAAAGTGAATCCATTATTATTCTTATTCCTGCTATTACTAGAATGGCACTAGTTCAAAAATCACAAGTGCAATCTAATTTTTGATAAAATATGGATAATAGAATCCTATTTCTTATATGAAATTAGTAATTTCTGTTGCAATTCAAGCTCCAAAAAAGTTAAGCCCTTGTTTGATTTCCATTATTTCCAAAATAAATTTTCCTTCCTCTTCTTTTCAACCACACATTTTCTAATAAAATAATATTACACGCAAACCCAAAACTTTTCTTTATTTTTTAACCACACATTCTCCATCAATCTACTATTTCAAAATGCATTCTTAACTAAAAATGAGGTTCAAACATGCTCTAGGCTTCTCAATCATTCTTTTTGGGGCAAGTTCCCACTATTTTATCAAGTTTCTTCCGCCTTGTGAAGTGACATAATGTTCTACTTCAATTTCTAAAATTTTTTTTTTTTTTAAAGATAAGATTGTGCCTTCAAAAATATTACACTTCCTCCTCCAGTATTGAATTACCTTATTTTCATTTTGGTCGTCCCAAATGTTCTCTTTCCTACGATAGGCCTTTCTTAATTACATAACGTAACTGAAAGGGTTCTTAGCCAGTATATTTAAATAGTGTAAATTTTTAAATGTGCTCTGATCTCAACTTATTGAGCTGCACAAAACTTCCTCAACTCAGAATTAGAAACATTTTCTGGTTTTCTGATTTTTTTTTCCCATTTACTTACTTGCCAACTATCAAATACTATTAAGAACCCAGAATTAATTGAATTTATTCTCCCAAAAGCACACATTTGATATTTTATAATCCCAAAAAAGTTCACAAAAACAAGTGAAAGGACCGAACTATAATAATCCCACACACACCCAATTTTCTCAAGCTCCAAAAAGCATATGTTGAAGAGGAGACGTGTGTCTTCTCCACTCCTACAGAACCAAGCAAATGCGTAGGTGCTTCGTTTAATTAACCAAACCTGCACACCCGCAGAAAAGCCTCCAATGTTTTGAACATTTTGATTGTCAATATTAAAAGATGTAAAGGAACCGTAAAAGGTATTCCGAAATTCTCAGGTACAACAATCACAGCCCCAAAAGGTATCTCAATTATCAACTGCAGAAGATTAGGTTGATTCCAAAATAATTCACGTGCTATACCAAATGGTAAAAAATAACCAAATTGTATGGCTATAGAGTTTATGGAGAACCAACAATGGGGATAGTAAAATGAAGATTTTATTGGCGTGTCAATGGAAATCAGGCAAAGATAACTAAGGTAATAGAGTCAAAATAAGTGAAAAAGTCCGCAACATTGAGCAACTTGTAAAGTGGGTTGAACATGGTTAGTAAGCAAATGTCATGAATTATTTGGTTCTCATGATTGCAATAAATTTTGGCCATGGTGACAATAATTGTAAGAAACATTTGTGGCCATTACGGTGTTCAGCCTCCAGCAATGCACAATCTAGATCCGAGTCTTCCAAACTTGTTCGAACTGTTTTTTCTCTTTACTACCGTCTTAGTGCTGAAATAGTGTTTTTCGATGTAAGCACAATCATCTTCATATAGAACGAAATTCAATTAAGTACTAAAAAATCCCAAGGAGATAAAATAATAAACAAGAAAAGAAATAATACCAGAGTATTTAAAACATTACGAAAAATCAAACAGCGCCAAGCCAGTAAAATCTATGAAGTCATTAATCATGATTTACACCAGACCTTAACAGAATTGTGGTCAAGCTGAATTGCTCTCCTACAATCCTCCTCCACTCTAGTCCAATCACTGCACCCACAAAAACTGGCATCAAACTTTCAATCAAGAAAATAAACATTTAAAAGTCACCCAAAACAAACAAAATTCATTAAACGTTTTAATGGATACAATTAATACAGAATCAAACATTTCAATCAATTAAAAGTAACACAAAAAAAGAAAAAAAAAAATCACATTTTAATGGGTAAAGTGGCTAAAGGATCAAACTTTTCAATCAAGAAAATATACATTTCAAACTAACAGCAAAAAATCATTGCGTTTTAACGAGAATAATGATTGTACATACTTCCGCTTGCGGTGACATAGAGCCCGGTTGGTCCAATATATCGGAACATTAGGGCACAACGTAATAGCCTAAAAGAACCACAGAAAAAAACATATTAAAATTCTTAAAAAAAGGCCTTTACATGTATCCTATCAAATGTTAAATCCACAAATCTAAAAATACCTCGGTATAAGCATCAATGGCAGCAGCAAATCGATTTTTTTTGAAATAACTGTTTCCATCTATTCGAAGTTGCTCGGCTTGTTTAGCCGTCGACGCTGCCACTGTTGGCGACATTTTTCTTTTCTGCCCTCTGCCAATTATCTTTTCTCTATGCGCATAAAGCTGATTACGATTGCAACTATAAACGTACACAAAAATACAGATTACACAGGCAGATTTTACAATAACAAAAGTATTTTATGATTGGAAATTTTGAAAGGGAAAATGAGTTATGTTTCGTGATTTTTCGAGAAAATTTGATATATTTCAATGGAGAAAATTGCAAGAGTGGGCTCCAACTTATTGGCCAGTAAATGAATTGATCCACAACTTCTCATAACAGTTGAACAATCAATCCACAAATATATAAACCTTCCAATTGTAGTAAAACTGTGTGATGTAATTCTTTTGTGTGTAACTTATAAACTTAAGTTTTGCTTTTCAATACGAGATCGAGCCTAAAAATAGGAAAAAAATGTGTCTTTTGAGATTTGATAATGTAAAATTAAATTCAACGAGTTTCATAACTGATATTGTTACTATATAAAACATTGAGAATTAAAGTACTATTTTACAAAGACTGTATCTCGTTCGACAAACGTCATGATCAAACTCACATCAACGACTTCGAGTCAAGCTGAAGTTATCCAATATATGAAAAACGAGCTAATCCGAATGTGTAGCATATGCAAACAAAGCTTATTCTCGCACGAGAGACTAGACCGCTTGTTACATATTGGATCACTCTAGAGTGACTCAAAGTCATTGCCTGGTCACAACATGCTACATGAGGTATAGATTGGGGGCCAATGGTGTAATTTTCCCAGTGGGGAGGAACGAAGCTAGCATGTCACGCGTGGTGACCGGGAAACTTCATCGCTAGAATTTGATTGAATGGTTCTAGTATTAACTTAAGGTTAAATTTGTTTTGATTGGTGGAATGATTGGGTTACATTTGGATTAAGGTAAATTAGAAAAAATAACCATGTTGACCCTGAAAGACTTTTCAAGTCAACTTTGGATGGCCCAATTTTAATATTCACGGAATTTATTATTTTATGCTGCAGAATTGGTGTCACGGATTAGGATTTGTTTATAGAGATTTGAAGCAAAAAATGACTCAAGATCACTAGAAATTCGTTCAAGGAGAAAATTAAAATCCAATCCAAAATCAGAGTCGAGGAAGAAGAACAAGATTTCCCATTTCTTCAAATTTCGTGACTCGGGTTCGCTAGCGGACTCGGTCCATCCGACCAGAATTGACTGTGACTTGATGAAAACAAAAAACATCTCATTCGTTAGAACAGATGAGTACATGGCCCCAAATTCGTCGGAACTCCGAACATAGGAATACGTGGTGCCTCTAAGATCATATTAGGCAATAACAACGATTTCGCCATCAACTTGTGGTTCTTAGTATCATACTATACGAAAATTTCAGGGGGGACAAATCGGAAAGAGACATTTTACCGGATTTTATCGAAGCCATCAGACCTCACCGAGGTAAGGGACTTGATTGGTAAATTGCTTGAAAAGGACCCACGAAAGAAGATCTCCGTTAAGGAAATCAAGGGCCACGATTTTCTTAAAACCGTCGATTGGAATTCTATGTCCCGCTGCAGTCTATTCTGTTTTGGCAGAGCCGGGTGAGGACATAGATGGAAATAATGCAATTGATGTGGTCTTATGTCCAAGAAAGTAGTTGAAGATGAGAAAATGAGGAAAATATAAAATAAAGAAAATAAGAAAAAAGACGTGTTAGTTGAAGGATTTTCATCCAATACAAATTCACAATATCGATTTTTAATCTTTTGATGATAAATTAAATTGTCATTGCAGAAATAAAGTAGCATGCCACACAACTGAAAAAAACATCTTGACATAAACAAAATCGCCAAGATTACCGTCTTGTTCAATCTTCTAATACTATCCAATGAAGTAATTGAAAAACAACGGCTATTGCAAAGCTCACTCATCTTCTTGGCTACGCAACCTAGCGAGTTTGTTGGTCACAACAACATCCAACTGCACAGCGCGCTCAACAATTTCCTTCCTTTTCTTAGTAGACACATTGTGTGCTATCTCCGCACAGTAAGTCCTGAAAACAAACTGAAGGGTCAGATATTGTAAGAGTATTTCTAATTAAGTACAAGAAAGAAGAGTCGAAAACCTGTTGTGCATCATCAAAATTTCCAGCTCTTTGGCATTGTGGACGACAAATTTCTTAAATCCATTGGGAAGATAATGGCGAGTCTTCTTGTCTGAACCATAACCGATGTTTGGCATCAGCGTGCATCCTTTGAACTTTCGCCTGACACGTGAATCAATACCCTTGGGCCTACGCCAGTTTGTCTACCACAAAAATAAAAGTTAAGAACTCATCAACTACTTTAAAAAATGCGACAAAATATCGAGAATATCATCCAACGGCTAAGCCAAAAATGGACATTTGGACAATAAGGCTAATAAAGAAAGTCACAAAATGGAACCAATGGATAATCAATACTCGATTGGGATTGAAGGTATATCCAGAGAAATACATACTTGGACATGCTGAATAACAAATGTTACGAATATGAATAATTCCTATTTATAATTCTCCAATGAGCATATCATGGTGACATGGAAACTGAACCTTGGGGTGTAAAGCAGTTCCATAACATTAGGCACATTAAACTAAGAGACCGTGTAGCATGGCTTTTGAGAAGCCAAAAGGAGCTTAGGAAGAATCAAAAGCTGTTTTTGAATCTATTTGGTTAATTTTATAAAATTGATTCTTCTAGTTAAAAAAGAGCTTTTAGAAGAAGTTGCGGGTTCCTCTAAAAGCTCTTCCTGAAGAAAAAAGATCCTTTAGAAATTAGTTTCCAAATGTTAATTAAGAAGCAGAAGCAAAAACCCTTCCAAATTGGTCCTAAACTGATGATCTATCAACCCATTTGACGCCCTCCTCATGCAACAAAAAATTTGTGTTCTTGACCATTACAAACCTATATTCATAGGGAAAATTTCATATGCAGGCATGGGGAGTGTTTTTACAAGTTGAAACCCAAGGGGGTAGTTTTTGATAACGAGAAGCATAGATAAATTGGAAGAAGAGAGTACCTTCAGGGAGACATAGCGGTCACTCTCATGCCTCTTGAACTTCTTGACACGCTTCTTCACAATCTTTTTGTCGAGCAAAGGAACGGCCATTGCTTCTGCACAAATATTACCAACTTTAATAGTGCAACTCAAGTATAGGAGGAAATTAGAATAGATGACAGAAAGCACATGTAAATTTTTCAGCAAAATGAATAGTAGCAGAGAATCACGCACAATTTTAACAAAACATAACAATGTCTGATCAGATAATAAGTTTCCAAGCCTTATTTGAAGCTACTATACATGTAGCATTTTCTGCCTTGGAAGGTTCTTTGAGTTCAAACACAGTAAATTAAACGTTCATAATACCAACAGTAAATGATTGAGCCATATCTGATTCGATAATCAAATCTATGTCTAACAAAACTGACTCGGAAAATAACCTAAATCCAATAGACGGGGATCTCAAAAATTGCTCCCTAACAAAAAAATGATCAAATTCAGGTAATTCAGTTTTCCATAGTTCAAAATGAAAATAAACGATGCCAATCATATTTTACTTTGAGAGCATGTAATGCGTCAAAAATCTGAATAACTGTGCACATTAAGAGAACGCAAAAACCAGTATAAGAAATCTAAAGCGAAGCTGTGTCTGCAAACAAGTCCCCAGTCGCATACATACTAATGTAGGTACGAGAAGGAAAGCTAACCTGATGGCGCCGCCGCGACAAGATCGACTGAGTTGTGGAAAATTGAGTTGGGAGGACGTGATGAAAGAGTCAGCTAGGGTTTTGAGCGTTTGTGTTTTCTGTTTCTATTTTGCTGCAGATTGGACTGGGCTCTACCCGGTTAGAGAAGCCTTAATGCTAGATGGCCCAGCCCAGTTCCTTTTTTGTCAAAATGTTCAAAGAAAAATTTCATAATTTCGGTAGTTAATATTACAATTTTAAAAAACTTTTAAAAATCGGGTGACATGTGACTGTAATTAGATGTACGTGATTGTAACCTATAAATTGTGTCACTGTGATTTAGCTCTGTTTATAACGGATTAAAATTCAAATTTTAATTTAAGTTAAAGTTAATAATTAATTTTAACCGTATGTTTCATATGATCCATAATTTTTTAACTACGCGTTTTATCAACTTTTATCAATATTTATATTAAAAAAAATGATTTTAATTTCCACCAAACAAAATCTTAATATAATGTCTGATTTTGACATAATTTATATGTGACTTTAATATAACTAGTCGGAGTCGAACATGCATTGCACTTTATAAGTGCTTTAAAAGTAATATTTGATACTGATTTGTTATGAAGATTTGATGAGTCTCAAACGAACTAAAGAAAATAAAATTTAAGATAAAAATTTAAGAAAATAAAATTATACTATTAAAACTCAACTTCTATTATTCAATTTTTTTGTGATGATAAAATATTACAAATGAGCAACCATTTTTATATTACATTTGATACATAAGAATTAATTGTTAATACATGAATTTAAACATCCACTAAAATTCTTAGATATATAAATAGAATTAAATTCATTTATAATAACTCTAGATTTATTTAGTCTAGATTAATGTGAATGTTAATTAATTGAGAATTAATAATATGAAATTTATAATGACAAGAATTTTGTAGTATTTATTATAGATTGAAAATGAAAAGTAAATTATTATTGATGTAATTAAATTGTAGTAAGATTAAAATTATCTAATTTTTTTTTTCATTTGATGTAATATTTAATATATTATAAATATCTGATTTTGCAAGAGTTGAGTATCCAAATTCAATTTTCTCTAAAAAGTATGGGTATATAATATATTGCTCCTTGTACTCATAAAGGATTAATCGCGCACCCAGCATAGTACACGGAAGTCGTGCCGAGTAAAAACACTAAGGACCCGTTTTGCACTGAAGGTAAAGTTCGGGGAGCATTTGTTTAATTTCCTTCAAAATAAACCCTAATCCACGTGTCATATTTTTATTTGATAAACATAATCCACACCTCTATTTAATGCTCCCAACATTGGCGAACGGACTGTTCTTGTAGCTTTATTGAAGCTATGGCATCTTTTATTTCTTTCTTTTTCATCGCCACGGCTTTGCTAATCTCACCGGCCTATTCCATAACCTGCACGTCACAGACGTTTACACAGAAAAACATACGCTTTACAAACTGCACCGATCTCCCCGTACTCAAGGCCTACCTCCACTGGACCTATGACTCAACTGCCAAGCCCAAGCCCACTCTCTCCGTCGCCTTCATTGCCCCTCCGGCCAAGCCTGACGGCTGGATTGCTTGGGCCCTGAACCCAACCGGCACCGGCATGGCAGGGGCTCAATCACTGTTGGCGTTCAAGGACTCCAACGGATCTATGGTCGTTAAAACCTACAATATCTCGTCCTACAGTTCTATAGTGGAGTCGAAGCTATTTTATGACGTTTTGGACAAGAAGGCGGAATTTTCTGGCGGATCGATGAGAATATTTGCTAAGCTTGCATTGCCGAGTGATACGACGGAGTTGAATCAGGTTTGGCAGGTTGGTGCAGCGGTGAAGAAAGGAATGCCGGTGAAGCACGATTTCGGGCCGGATAATTTGAATTCAAAAGGCACATTGTCATTATTGAGTGAGGCGGCCACGCCGACGCCGATGCCCGCGCCCGCGCCGGCACCAACTAGCGGGAGTGGGATTGGAGGACAAAACGGGAATGAAAGTGGAGGGAGTTCAAGGATTGGGGTGCATGTGGCTTTTGTGTTACTACTTGCTACTCTTCTTTTAGGGTTTTAGATTTTAGGGTTGTCGTTTTTCAATACACATTGGAATAAAAAAAAATTAGGAGGTGAAATATATTATTTACTTATGCCAAGTTGGTAAACTACGTGTTCTTATTTTTTCTTTTTTTTTGGTTATAATTACAATTATATAACCAAATAATATTTCGTCTTTGTTAGTATTTTCGAGTCTGATACCTTCGGACTCTTTCAAGATGAATGAATGAATATGAATTAGCTTTGTCTTCTCCTATATTAGAACTCAAGGCAAGGAAATTTGGTTCATAGTTGTTCGGTTACAAAAGCTAATTAAATCGGGAGATGCTATTTTTATATATTTATCTCAGCACACTCAAAGCCTATATTTGTCCACATTTATATTAGGGAAAATTGCAGCTACGGTACCAAATCTTTTCGATTTTTGCAGACTTTGTCCAAAACTTTTGTTTTGTACCACCCAAAGTATCAAATCTTTCAAAATATAGCAGTTGGAGACCATCCATTTGGCCGTTAGTTGATCGGAATAGTAAAAATTGAACAATTGTAATAATGGCAAAATAGTAAGTTTATAATTTTAATATCAAAATAATTATAATAATTAGGAAAAAGGAAAAAAACAAAAGATTCTTCTTCTTCCTCAAATCCCCCCACCCCCACCCCCGGCACGCGAGCTGAAGAAAGTGAGAGTGTGAAACTCCAGAAAATTAAGAAACCATAAATTTGGAAGGATATGCTAAAATGGTAGAGAAAGCATCAGTTTGTGATGAAGAAAAAAGGGAACTTCAGGGTGGAATTTATAGATCAGAAGAATTAATTAATCAATTGCTGAGGCCAGTCTGGTCCATGAATTTCACCCTTCTCTCTCTCTCTCTCTCTCTCCCTAGACATGCCATAAATGCATACCAGAGGCAGTTGGAATTGAAATTCAAGATAAAACAAAAGACTCAATCGCCCAACACCCCCACGCCCTCCCACCCTCCTTTCTCTCCCTATATTTCCAAATTCCAACTAATTTCTGCAGCGAAAAGAGCTGGACTCTTTAAATTCATGCATTCAATGTAGAGAAATAAATGAAGAGAACCCCAACCCCAACTCCATGTCTTGGGTTCTTCTTCATTATTATGCGTTTTACCCTCCTCCTCATTAACATCACCATCCTTGTCAAGATTATTGTTGATCTTTTGTGGTTCTTCTTTTTCTTCTGATTCATTTTATGGTTTCTTAATTTTCTGTAGTTTCAGAGTTGAACGTCCATCGCACATTATTTTGAAATATTTTATAAGTGTTAGTAAAATAATATTTAATATCAATTTGTTTGGAGGATTTGAAAAATCTGAACCGAACTAAACAAAAATAAAATTTAGGATATAAATTTAAGAAAAGAAAATTGTACTATCAAAACTCAACTTATATGATTCAAATTTTTTGTGATAGTGAAATACTTCAAATGAGTAATTTTTTTATACTACATTTGATATATAAGAATTAATTGTTAATACATGAATTTAAACATCCATCAAAAATTTTAGATAAATAGATAGAAATAAATTCATCTATAATAACTCTAGATTCACGTAGATCAAGATTCATCAAGTTAAGATTTATTGCGTTTAGATTAATGTGGATGTTAATTAATTGAAAATTAATAACACGAAATTTATACATGACAAGGATTTTCTATCATTTATTACTTATTGAAAAACGAAAAGTAAGGTATTATTGAAATAATCAAATTATAGTAGAGTTAAAATCGTCCAAAAATAATTGATGCAGTAGAATTAAGCCTCACATACAAGCCTTGGTTGACATAATCCATATAGCGTGTTGCCATGGAAGCAACCTATTTGCTTTTTTTTTTTCTCATCTTCCAATCATTTTTCGCTAAATGTTATCTGTAAAATAAATATGTACTTGTAGCATGATTGATATATATATCCCATTGTAAATCTATCTTTATTACTACTATAAAATTTAAAATATGTTATTAGATAAATATTAGTGGATGCATTCAAAGTGATATATTTGATGTTGTCCTTATTAATTTAAATAAATTTACATTAGGTTGAAAAGGTAATATAGAATTTTATTTTTAAATAAGTGGATACATATATAAAAATGGTGGACGAAAATAGTGGTTCCTTAAAATTTTAGTTAAAAACAACAATTAATTTTAACTGCACATTTTATGGATATCACAATTTTTCAACCACATATTCTATCAATTTTATCAAAATTTACTAAAAAATGATTATTATTATTTTACCTAAATCAAATGGGGTCATATAATATTATAAATTAAAAGGGAAGCCTCTGTTTATCTATCATTATTCCAAAAAATTGTTTGCTACATTAAGATTCTTCACCACACATTCATCTAATAAAATATTCTTCACACAAATCAATAAAGCTACTTTACTTTTCAACCACACATTCTTCAAAAAATACTATTCATTACTCTATTTTTCTCCTAATAATGGGAGACAAACACGCCCGAAAATTAAGGTGTGGACATGTAGAAAAGACATTCATAATTAGCTGTAAAGGATTTGGTTCCTTGAGAACCCAAATGTTTGTTTCCTTCACTTTAGGGGCTCATTGTTCCAACTTTCCATCCACTTCAATTTTTGTCAATGATTAACACTAATAATCCACCTCACATGCCCCCCATAAGAAAAATAACACATTAAAAAGAGACCATACGAATGACATTATGATCTTTATCAAAATATCATAGACATTCCCTCACGTTAAAAAAATTTACTGACCTCCTTTATTTTAATTTTGAGTATCACATATTTCCTTTGACGATTTTTTAAGTCCTACGTCATCTAAAATGAGATTGATATACCAAAAATGCTCGTCGTGAAAAAATGAAATTTTCTACACCAAATTGTAGTTAATTTGCTCAAATTAAACTATAAGAATACACGTTGACATGTTATATACAAAGCTTATTGAACATAGTTAAACTATATATATAATTATTTTATTTAAAAATGATATTATTTTCCTGAATATATTTTTAGATGAAAAAACAAATTACATTCTTGAAGTTGACGAAATATTCGTGCTTACCAGTTGCCTCACACCAGTGTAAAGGAATCATGTCTGTGTCACATTTGGGTTTTTCCCTTTGTACAGAAGTAGGGGTTTAGACCTCTCACATGAGGTGGGACCCACCTCAATAAAAAGTAAAAAAA
>CAIGRT010195683.1:0-12983 GCA_903798405.1 Fraxinus platypoda | reverse complement strand
CAAAGGTTGGAAACCGAGTTTGAGGCATATACGTGTTTGGGGATGCCCGTCTAAACTGAGAATTTACAACCCACAAGAGAAAAAGTTGGACCCAAGGACCATTAGTGGGTATTTCATTGGATATGCTGAAAGGTCTAAGGGATACATATTTTAATGTCCATCTCACAGCACTAGGATTGTAGAATCAATAAATGCTATGTTTCTTGAGAATGACTTGATTAGTGGGAGCGGTCAAACAATGAACAAAGTTCTTGAACGTGATCATTTGGAATCTCAGCCTTCCACCTCAAGTGACAGATTAGTCATAGTTCACAGAACCCCTCAAATACAAATAGGTGCTGACCGACCAATCATTGAAATTCCACAAGCTGCTGACAATGTTCAAGTAGATCAGGTAATTCAGAAATTTCCAGAACCTCCTGAACAAATAGTAGAACCACAACCTTCTCAAGAAGATGACATTACAACATTAAGAAGATCTACTAGAACCAACAGGTCAGCAATTCCTAGTGATTATGAAGTGTATTTACAAGAACTTGACCATAATTTTGGAGCCGAAAATGATCCTGGATAATTTTCGCAGGCCATGAGTTGTAAAGAGTCAGAATTATAGTACAATGCCACGAAGGAAGAGATGAGTTCCATGAAGAGTAATGAAGTCTGGGATCTTGTTGAGTTGCCTAGTGGTGCCAAAGTCATTAGTTGTAAATGGGTCTTTAAGACTAANGGATAATTTTCGCAAGCCATGAGTTGTAAAGAGTCAGAATTATAGTACAATGCCACGAAGGAAGAGATGAGTTCCATGAAGAGTAATGAAGTCTGGGATCTTGTTGAGTTGCCTAGTGGTGCCAAAGTCATTAGTTGTAAATGGGTCTTTAAGACTAAGAAAGACTCGCTAGGCAATATTGAGAGATACAAGGCGAGATTCACTCAAAATGAGGGAATCGATTAAACGGATACCTTCTCTCCGATATCTAAGAAAGATTCTCTACGTATTATTTTGGCATTAGTAGCCCATTTTGACCTTGAGTTACAACAAATGGATGTGAAAACAGCATTTCTCAATGGAGATTTAGAGGAGACGATTTATATGAAACAAAGTAAAGGATTCCCCTCTGATGATGGTGAGCACTTGGTATGTAAGCTTAAGAAGTCTATATACAGTTTAAAACAAGCATCCCGTCAATGGTATTTAAAATTCCATGGAGTAATTTCTTCATTTCGATTTATTGAAAATCCCATAGACCAATGTATATACCAGAAGGTTAGTGGGAGTAAGATTTATTTTCTTGTTTTATAAGTAAATGACATTTTACTTGCAACTAATGATAAGGATTTGTTGCATGAGGCGAAACAATTCCTCTCTAAATATTCCGATATAAAGGATATAGGTGAGACATCTTATGTCATTAGTATTAGGATTTATAGAGACAGATTACGAGGAATTTTGGAGATTCCGGATGAAAGATTGTTCACCAAGTGTAGCTCCCATTGTGAAGGGTGATAGGTTCAATTTGAACCAATGGCCGAAAAATGATTTGGAAAGAGAACAAATGAAAAACATATCATATGCTTCTGCTGTCGGAAACCTAATGTATGCTCAAGTCTGCACAAGGCCTGACATTACATTTGTTATAGGAATGTTAGGACGATATCAAAGTAATCCAGGTATGGACCACTGGAGAGCAGCAAAGAAAGTAATGAGCTACCTTCAAGGAACCAAAAATTACGTGCTTATATATAAATGGACGGATAATCTGGAAGTGATTGGATACTCAGATTCAGACTTTGCCGGCTGTGCTGATTCACGAAAATTAACATCAGGATATATTTTTATGATGGCGGGTGGAGTTGTATCATGGAAGAGTGCCAAGCAAACCTTAACTGCTACTTCCACTATGGAAGCCAAGTTTGTTTCCTATTTTGAGGCTACTTCGCATGGTGTATAGATCAAGAGTTTCATATCTGGGCTTAGAGTTATGGATTTCATTTCTAGGCCATTAAGAATTTATTGCGACAATTCGGCTGCTGTCTTTATGGCTAAGAACAACAAAAGTGGTAGTCGAAGTAAGCATATCGACATTAAATATTTAGCCATAAGAGAAAGTATTAAAGAAAAGAAAGTAGTCATTGAGCACGTAAGCACCGAATTGATGATCATTGATCCTTTGACTAAGGGCATGCCACCACTGAAATTCAAGGATCATCATGTAGAGAAAATGGGGCTTGGTTCAACTATGTAATGGTATATACAATTTTTGTATGAAACTCTTATATATTTTGATATTTTCTCATATTTATGCGCGCCTTAATTTATTTGAGAAAATACATTTATTTCAGACCAAGAATAAAACATAAGGTATTTTCATTAAGTATTGTTACCACGTAAAGAATAATTCTTGAGGAACTAAACACATTGTAATACATGGAAGATACTACTCGTTCTCAGATGACCCATCGCCATGATTCATGTGTTTGTTTCTTAAAAAGGACAATCGATGGGATTGAGTTGAAACATTAGGCTGAATGTATGGACCAAGTGGGAAAATGTAAGTCTCTTCACATTCCCGTTAAAGTCTCTTCACATTCCTTCAACGGTCATATTGATGGTCCAACATTCATGGGGTAGTTTCAACATTTATGGAATTCAATTTCACCATCAATTGATTGGTAATTAAAGCCATAATTTGATGAGAGTTTTGACTATATATATATAGAGGTTTTGGTCCCCAAACTCCACCACCGAAAATACAATATACACCATCTATTGAAAGTGTTGAGAGTTTAGAAGTTTCATTACCTGTAGAAAGGAGAGCTTCTGTAACATCATCAATGGTCGGAGGTATGAACCGATCCCTAAGGTATTTCGATTTTTTCTATCCAATTCATTTTCGCATAATTGCTCTGGGTCGATTTTTGTCTTACAGTTTCAAGGTAACATTTCGAACAATATTTTCATCTTCGAGGCAACTATTTCGATAAAAGTTTTTCCTTAAACTCACCACCATTACAAGCTCCTAATACTAGGAAAATCGGCAAAATTGTGGAGAAAATATTATGGTTATCCCTCTCTCTCTCTAACTCCAAATTAAGTATAGTGGTTTGATAGCACAAACATTGAAGTTTAGTGACTTAGTTTCAAGTATGGTGAAAGTTCGGTGATCTACATTGCAATTTGAGATGCTAATGTGGGAAATGGAGAGGTTGGCATGTCTATAGTTTTGACGGACGTGTACAGAATTCAAATGGAGTGACTGTTGACCTATGATTGATTTCATGTTTTGATTATAACAAACAAATTGTTTATATATCTAGCAAATTGAATTTGAGGCTTCATAGCTATTGTTGTAAAGTTGATCAATTTTAGACAAAAAGATCACTACCAAAAGACTTGCATCGGACGATCAATAAAAATCAAGATGGAAGCCAAGCATTCACGACAAATCACTCGAGACAAACATAAAAAATATTAGACTAAGATGTTTTGGATTTATGTGTAAAGGTAAAATGTCTCAATCCTCAGCAACAAATCATTAAAAGCTCAAACGAATGAATATTTATGCATGAGAAAATTACTTCATAAAAACACTTGCATAAAAATTATTTTTCAAAAGGTAAATATTTCAACTCTTTACAATATCACTTACCTTGAAAATAAAGTGAAAACATCTTTCAAAAGTCTACATTTTTCAAAACAATCAAAAAAGAAAAAATTCGGGAAAAACTGTCCTAGTGGACGTCAAGTTCGCCCAACTGTCAATTTTTTAACCTTACTGAATTCTGACGCACAACAGTTAGTTTGGTTGTCCGGTTCAATAAGCGGATGTCCAGATGCTCATTCGATTAGTCAGAATTTTTGGCGTTTTGACTACTTTAAATATCATTTCACCTTGCATTCAACATAACATTTTTGAGAGCATTTTAAGTAAGACATTATTGAGCTAAATCATATTGATTACACATATTATTTATCTTTATAAAATTATTTACTTTGAAATTTTTTTGATTGAATCAACTTTTGAAAATCATTCTTTTTATCAAAATTTTTCATACCTAACACTTGAACTTCATTAATTGTTATTCATTAAAATGTTAGCATATTTCTCTATTTGTACTTAATTTGATCATATCGTTTATCAAGAGATACGTTTCAAATTGTAAAATCAATTTTCTTTAAATTTGTTGGGTCATATTGAAGTTTCGTAAAGCTCAATATTGTATAAGGATTGATACTCCTTATTTGTAAGTCACCTGATTGCACCATAACTCATTCAATATAGTGAAAATGCATTGCTCGTGTCGGAGATCTTGATAATGGAGGACGTAGATCATTAGGATCGGTGCTCCTTGTTTGTAAGTCACCGGAAGCGTTGTAAAGGGTTGGATTGCACCATAAGTCAATCAACATAGTGAAAAGACCTTGCTCGTGCCGGAGAGCTTGGTAACGGAGGACGTAGATCATTGTTTTGGATCAAACCTCCAAAATTATATCGTTTGCATTATCTCTCTATTTTATTTATCATTTTTATATTTGCGCTTATTATTTGAATTAATCTATTTAGTTTTTACTTACTTGAATTTAGTTTAATTTTTCGAAAAAATTTTGAAAATCAATTCACCCTCTTTATTGGTTAGTTATTCTTGGGTTTTCAATTGGTATCAGAGCAATGTGCTCATTTTTAAAGATATCACAAGCTTGAATAATGGCTAACTATAATCTTCAAAATCTTGAGGGCATTCTACAAATCTTCCTCCTTACTTTGATGGCACGCATTATAATTATTGAAAAGTTAGAATGATGATTTACATTCAATCAATAGATTATAATATTTGGGAAGTTATTGAATATGGTCTATATGTGCCTACCAAAATTATTAAAGTTGATGGCATACCTGATCAAACCATCTCTATATCTAGATAGGAGTACGACGAAAATGATAAAAGAAAATTATCATTGAATGCTAAAGCCAAAAATCTGTTTTATTGTACTTTAGATATGAATGAATTTAATCGTATTAGCAAGTGTGATTTCGCATATGATATTTAGCATACATTAGAAGTTACTCATGTTGGGACTAATAAATTAAAGGAAACATAGATTAATCTTTTGGTTAAAGAATTTAAAAACTTTTTCATGAAAAAAGACGACCTATTGTTGACATGATTACTTGTTTCACCGATATTGTTAATGACCTCAAAGGCTTTGATCGCAAATTTACCAACGGCAAGCTTGTAAGTAAAATGCTTAGGTCATTCACGGAAGATTGGAGCTCATTGAAGATGTTGATAGAGAATTTCAAAGATATCAACTCATATCCATTGGAAGAAATTTATGAAACCTTGATGACCTATGAGCTCAATAACGCCAAAACTAAGAAGAAAACATGGAAAAACAAAAAAGAATCAAATGAGCCTCCTAAGCACCAAATTGCTCATAAATAGGCAATTGAAGAAGGAATTACAAGTGAAAGTATAAGTAATGTAGAGCTTGATGATCTAGTCATTCTTGTTAAAAAATGGAAAGATTTTCAAAATAATTGGAGATTTCAAAAGAAACAAGAAAATGGTGAAGAAAGAAACAAGAAAATCATTTGCTATGGTTGTGATAAACCCGATCACAAAAGAACCGAGTATCCAAACAAGAAGAGGAATGTTGAGAAAAAGGCATTCCAAACAACATGGAATGAAAATGACAATGACGATCGCGATGAAAATGATACTCTAGGAAAAATTGCCAATATGTGCTTCTGACAATCAAATATGAGGTAAACTCTATTGAAAAATATTTATATGAAAATTTATCTACCTCCTATGATGAAATTCTTGAGAAATTTGAAAAACTTGCTCTAAATCACTCAATTCTTAAAAAGAAACAATACTTGTTGAAAAATGAAATGAAGAAAATTTTAGAAACTCAAAAGGAAAATGTTGATTATGATTTACTGATTAAAGAAAATTCTTATATGAAAGAAAAAGTTGAAGACTTAATTAAGATTATTTGTAAATTTACTCAAGGTAAAAATAATTTTGATTTAATGTTTGGTGATAAAAAATGTGTTTTTGATAAAAGCGGAATTGGATATAAACCATTTTTGAAACAAAAATCTTTCAAAAATCTATTTGTCAAAACTTCAAACACCATTCCTTCAAAAACTCTATGTAGTTTTTGCAACAAAGATGGACATATTGCTTATAATTGTCTAACCAAAAAGAGGCTACACTTTGAAAGTAAGAACAAGTGGATTAAGTGGATTCAAGAATCCACTAAAAGTAACTACCAATGACCCAAACTTGTATGGGTACCAAAGATAAAAAATTAAACTATTTTTTGTAGGTACTAAGAAAGATGAAGAGCAAATGGTTCTTGGATGGTGGATGCTCAAGACACATGACTGGAAATATAATGTTACTATCAAATTTGAGAAAGAAGGATGGAGGTCATATTATATTCGGAGATAATGCAAAAGGAAAATTATTGGAATTGAAAATATCGGTAATCATTATTCTCCTTCTATTCCAAATGTTTTATTGGTAGAAAACCTCAAACATAATTAGTTTAGCATTAGTCAATTATGTGACAAGGTTATTGTATTAAATTTGATTCTTCTAAATGCCTTATTAAAAATCCTACATCAAAAGATGTGATGTTTATAGAAAGCCAAAACAAAGATTTTTATGTCATAAGCATTGAATTTGAAAGTGGTGAAAAATGTTTATCGAGTTTAAATGATGATATTTGGTTGTGGCATAAGAGATTAGATCATGTTAGCATGTATCTTCTCTCAAAAATCTCCAAAAAATGTTTTGTCAAAGTTTTGCCAAATTTAAAGTTTGATAAAGATAAAATTTGATATATTTGTCAATTTAGAAAACAAGTGAAAAACTCTTTTAAACCTAAATTATATTCTTCAACTACAAAATCACTTCAACTACTCTACATAGATCTTTTTGGACCTTCTAGAACCACTAGTTTGGGTGGAAAATATATGCTTTCGTCATTGTTTCTAGATTCACTTGGGTTCTATTCTTAAATCTTAAAGATGAAACTTTAAATGCATTCAAATATTTTTGCAAAAAGGTTTAAAAAGAAAAAGAATACTCAATTACAACTATTAGGGGTGATCATGGTGGAGAACTTGATAATATCACTTTTGATAATTGATGTAATGAAAATATATATGAACATTATTTCTTGGCTCCTAGAACTCTTCAACAAAATGGTGTAGTAAAAAAAAAGAATCACACATTGCAAGAAATGAATAAGACCATGCTAAATGAAAATAGCATGCCAAAATACTTTTGAACCGAAGACGTTAACACCGCTTACTATATTGTTAATAGAGTTTTAGTTAGTCGAAAGAAAACTAAAACCCCCTATGAGCTTTGAAACAATAGAATTCCAAATATCGATTATTTTAAAAAAAAAAATTTGTTGCAAATGCTTTATTTTGAATACAAAAGAAAATTCGATATTGGAATCTTTCTAGAATATTCATCGACTAGCAAAGCTTATTGAGGTCATGCATGTCACTTTCGATAAAACTAAACCTCTTGATAGTGAGAAAGATATTGCTAATGATATAGGATTGGAAATTCATTTCGAACAAATGATCATTCAAGACCAAAACAAGGAAGATCCAAAAGATGGACACAAGGAGAAAACAAACGTTCAACAAAGTGAAGTAGAACCTACCGAAGTACAAAATGATCATTCCCTACCAAAAGAATGAAGATTCGTTCATTCTCATCCAAAAGAACTAATTATTGGTCATCTATCCAAAGGTATTACTACTAGAGCATCTACTAGAACTCATCTAAATAGTTGTGCATTCATTTCACAAATTGAACAAAAAAACTTCAAGAAAGTCGAGTTTGATGAATTTTGTATTCTAGTTAGGCAAGAACTAAATCAAGTTGAAAGAAATCATGTTTGAGATTTAGACGGTAGACCAAATAATCAAACTGTCATCGGTACAAAATGGAATTTTAGAAATAAATGAAATGAAAATGGGATAATTGTAAGTAACAAGCCTAGATTAGTAGCTCAATGTTACAATCAAGAAGAATGTATCGATTTTGAGAAAACATTTACACTGGTTGCTATATTAGAATCCATTCGTATGTTTTTTGTATTTTATTGTCATAAAGAATTCACTCTTTATTAAAAGGATGTCAAAAATGGATTTTTTATATGGCTTTATTCAAGAAGAAATTTTTGTTGAGTAACCCCCCACTTTTAAAGATCACAAGCAGCATGATTATGTTTTTAAACTTAGAAATGATATTTACGGTTTAAAACAAGCTCCTAGAGCTTGGTATGAAAGATTGAGCAAATTTTTATTTTCAAATGATTTTGCAATAGGAAAAGCGAATACTATTCTTTTCGTCAAAACTCAAATGAATGATATGATTGTTATTGAAATTTATGTTGATGATATTATATTTCGTCCAACTAACATCTATCTTTGTGAATAATTTTCAAAATGCATGAGCATGCAATTTGAAATGAGTATGATGGGAGAACTTAAATTTTTCGTTGGTCTCCAAATTAAGCAAACTAATGATGGAATACTCATCAATAAACATGCTCAAGATATTTTTAATGGATGACTTGAAGTCAACGTACATGCCTATGAGTACATCCATAAAATTGGACAAAGATGATTAAGGTACTTCCATTGATGTAACAAAATATCGAAGTATGATCAGATCACTTCTTTACTTAACCGCAAGTAGATAAGTAGACCTGATATTATGTTTAATGTGTGTACATGTGCTAGATTTCAATCAAATCCTAAAGAATCACACTTTAGTGCCATAAAAAAAGAATTTTTAAATATCCTAGTAGCACTAGAACATTTGAGCTTTGGTATTCAAATGGCACTCGCATTGATTTACTTAATTATTCGAATGCCGATTAGGCCAGTTACATAATTGATCGCAAAAGCACTAGCGGAACATGTTGTTTTCTAGGCTTTGCACTTGTGTGTGGTTTAGTAAGAAACAAAATTTCATTGCACTGTCTACCGCCGAAGCCGAATATAAATCGGCTACTAGTTGTTGTGCACAAGTGTTATGGATAAAACAAACTCTTAGTGATTATCACTTATAATTTGATCATATACCTATCATGTGTGATAACACTGGTGCCATAAACTTGTCAAAAAATCTCATATTGCGCTCTCGAACAAAGCATATTAGACATTACTTTCTAATAGATCATGAACAAAAGGAAAATATTGTGTTAGATTTTGTGAACACGAAAAATCAATTGGCCGATATCTTCACTTAACCTCTAGCACTTAATCGATTCTCACATATTCGAAGAGGTTTATATATTATTGATTAATTTGAACTTCTTAACGAAGTCAAATCCATACTCTATGCTCTTACATGTTTTATATGTCGCACTGTTTAATACTCACTATATGTTTGATTTAGTATGTTTTTATTATTAAAAAGAATATCCGGATGAATCAAACGGACAGAAACTTCTGTCTAAAACAGGTTCTGCCAATCCAGACGTCTGAGTAAGTGAATTGGACGTCCAGTTCAACGCAATTCTAGATTTTAAATTGCGTAATTGACCTCCATTTCTCTCATTTCTTCCCCATTTCTCTCATTTTTCTTCCTAAATCCTCTCTGAAATCTTCATAGTACTATACCAAAACATCAAATACTTTCCAAATTCACAAAATCTATCACTTCTACATTTCATATATCTCAAAACTTCAAATTTTCATCGACCAAAACTTCACCTTCTCCCCAAATCCGAATCCCAATTTCATTTTCTCTTCATTTCACCTATTCTTTCTACTACGACGGGGTCTAAAAGGGAAAATGGCTTAAGAATACCGTGAGACAATCTCCTCCACCTTCATCCAACTAAGAATTTGACATGGAACTCGAGGTGCCGGCCAACTATTTTGAAAAATTTCCTATTTTGATCGGTAAAAATGTTGATTTCGCTGATTTTACTATTAAGTACTCGCATTTCACATAGAAAAATATTTTTAAAATATGGGTTATGTGTTTATTGCTACATTAGAGGAACATGCATATCCACGTCTCATGAAAGAATTTTACAAAACATGGTCATTTTTTCTCGTTCGGATAATATTTCTTGTTTATTTAAAAATATTTGCATTACCATCAACAAAGCCTTCATCCATGATATTCTCGAGTTTGATTTGTGTGAAAATCAAATTTTTCTTTATAAAACTCATCCCGTTTTGGAAGGATATAATCCTATCGGGGCTTGTCATCGAGTCACCGGGAAGAATATATCACCAAACTAAGTGCAAATCAACTTACTCTTCTATGTATAGTTTTACAAAATATCATTGCACATGTCATTCTTTCTCGAAAAGATCATCGGGATGAAATAAATAATTTAATATTTTCATTCTCGATTCCTTTCTTATCGGGCAGAAATTAGATTTTCCAACCATTGCATTAGATCTCATGAAATTTGTCAATTCCACTCATTATGTTAAAATTTTACCTTACGAAACTTTTTAAGCATTTTGATATTCCTTTAAATGATGAGACCTTTGTTAAACTTCGCCCTTACGATACAATCAACATTCAAACCCTTAAAAGCATGAAAATAATAAAAGAACATGGTCACAAAAGGGTTCGATCCCACCTCGGGTCTTTCCACTCTACCATTCGATGGATATGAAGATGATGATGTGCCACAAGTTCTAAATCCTCCTCGCGACATTCCAGGATCTAGTGTTTCTCCTTCTTCGACAGGTGGTTTTACATTTATCGAGAATCACTATAATCTCCTCAACGGGCACATTGATTCACTTACATCCTCCGTTGACGGCTTTGACAGACCAATTGCAAGTTCAATAGACTGCCATACAAGCCCAACATGATACCATTCAAGCTCAACATGTGGCGATGCAAGCTCAACAGAATGCCTTCTACGCTCGCTTCCCTCCATCGCATCCTCCGGAGCCGTAGCTATAGTTTTCGTTTTACATTTATGTATTTTAGATACTTGTTTATACTTTTGTGTCTTGGATACACTCTTGTTTCATCTAGCTTATTTTCTAATGGATGAAATTTGCTTTTGCGTTTTGGATATCTTGTGTTATTTTCGATGCAATGTACGTGCTATCACTTGTGCCTATGGTTTTTTTTTTTTTATCTATGCTTAAATTGTGTTTTTGGATCCCCACTTTCATTATTTTTTCTTATGCCAGAAAGGGGAAAACATATTAGATGATATCTAAAGTTTTCACTTTTATCAATTTGTTGCAAATCATCTTTGTTTGTTATAATAAAAAAGGGTGGAAATTGTTGACATATGGTTGACTTCATGTTTTGATTATAACAAACAAATTGTTTCTATCTCTAACAAATTTAATTCGAGTTTTATAGTTATTGTTACAAAGTTGATTAATTGGAGACAAAAAAGATCATTATCAAATGACTCGCATCGGACGATCAATAAAAATCAAGATGGAAGCCAAGCATTCACGACAAATCTCTCGAGACAAACACCGAAGTTATTAGATTAAAATGTTTTGGATTCATGTGTAAAGGTAAAATGTTTCAATCCTTAGCAATGAATCATTAAAAGCCCAAATGAATGAATTTTTATACATGAGAAAAGTACTTAAAAACGCTTACATAAAATTATTTTTCAAAAGGTAAGTATTTCAACTTGATATTTAAACTCTTTACAATATCACTTACCTTGAAAAATAAAGTGAAAAAGTCATTCGAAAGTCTACATTTTTCAAAATAATAAAGAAAGAAAAAATTCGGGAAAAACTGTCCAAGCGGAAGTCCGATTCTCCTGATGATCAATTTTTTAACCGTTTTGAATTCTAACGCACAACGGCTAGTTTGGTTGTCCGGCTTAGTATGTGGACGTCTGGATGGGTTGTTCGGTTAGTCAAAATTTTTGGACTGCTATAAATATCATTTCACTTTGCATTCAACATGACTTTTTAAGAGCATTTAAGTGAAACATTCTGGATCTAAATCGTATTGATTACACATCTTATTTATCTTTATTAAATCATTTATTTTGAAAAGCTTTTGATTGAATCAACTTTTGAAAATCATTTTTCTCATCAAAGTTTTTCTTACCTAACACTTGAGCTTCATTCGTTGCTATTCATTAAAGCGTTAGCTTATTCTCTCTTTGTACTTAATTTGATCATATCATTTATCAATAGAGAAGTTTCAAATTGTAAAATCAAATTTCTTTAAATTTGTTGGATCATATTGAGGTCTCGTAAAGCTCAATATTGTATAAAGATCTGCATTTCTTATTTGTAAGCTGACGAAAACGTTGTATAGGGTTAGATTGTACCATAAGTCAATCAATATAGTAAAAAAGTCTTGCTCGTACCCGAGAGCTTGGTAATGAAGGACGTAGATCATTGATTCGGATCGAACTTCAACAATTATATCGTTTGCATCTTCTCTCTCTTTTACTTATCACTTTAATATTTGAATTAATCTATTTAGTCTTTATTTGCTTGAATTTAATTTAATTATTCAAAAAAGTTTTAAAAATCAATTCACCCCCCTCTTTGTTAGTTATTCTTGGGCTTTCAGTGACCTCATTGCTCGTATGTTATATGTAAATTGGTCTGATTACACCTAATATAAGTTTAGTGATCTAATTGCAAGTATGGTGAAAGTTTATTAACCTTTAGTGCAATTTACCCAAAGCGTAGACGTAAGATTTTGTACAAGGTCATTTGCTCGTAGCTCCCTATTGTTATCAGATAAAGCAAATTTTACTTTTCTTTTTTCATGGTTATGAAAAGGGATGTACATGTCAAGTATACAGAAAATGGGAATTCTTTGAAAATCTTATATCGCAACGTGAAATTTCTTATTAATTAGTAACCTAAACATGACATTGCATAGCTAAAACAAACTACTCAGGCAACTGAAAGTGGCTTAGAAGGCTAATTATCGTACTAATAAATAGGATAAGAAAAGAGAGG